>JABXWE010010557.1:0-50220 GCA_014611495.1 Limonius californicus | reverse complement strand
ATATGTCACTTAAAAATCTAGGGTTTTTAATGAGAAATACGTATGAATTTAACACCACAAAATCAATTCAAATTCTTTATAATTCGATAGTAAGATCAAAATTAGAATTTGCTAGCAGGGTATGGAATCCTGGTACCACGCAAAATCAAAATAAAATTGAAACGGTTCAAAATAAATTTTTGAAGTACATTTATTATAAGCGCCATAAGCAATATCCACGATATGATGAGTATCATAATATTAGACATGATTTCGAGATTCTCAAATTAAGTGAAAGACGTGAACTGTCGGCTGTGCTTTTCATCTATAAACTAATTAATAATAGAATCGATTGTCCTGTATTACTGCCAATGGTTAAACTTTATACTCCAGCTGTTAGATGCAGACCGCGTGATTTATTTTACTTGCCGTTTTGTAGAACTAACATTCGATCAAACTCTTCCATAGTAAAAATGCTGAATATAACTAATAGGGTGTTATTTAATACAGATATGAATATTTTTGATAGATCAGAAAATTCTTTCAAAAAGGCTTTATTAAATATGTATAAGGAAAGGTAAAGTTAGATGTTGAAGGTGCTTGCAGTTCGTTCGTTTGTGTAAACTTTTCTTTTTTTTTTCATTTTATGTATGTATGCATGTAAGCAGGGTTGTAATTGGGCCTGCGCCCGTTTCTCCTGCGGATTAAATAAATAAATAAACATATCCACGAGTGTAATATTTCTTTGCATATTCATATGCTCCATTACGTACTGAGCGATTCAGTGAAAACCCCAGCTTCCTATCTTTTTTCGTTTATTAATTAAAGGAGTTTGAAGTTTCAAACTTCCAAGCTTCGTAAAGGGCGCCACAGGAAAATTACGGAGTTCTTCAAAAAACATATCGATAGCCCCTTGCGAGGTCTATCGACATATGAAATTTAAAAAAATTCCTTGGAGCAGTTTTTGAGAAATAATTTTTTGAAAATTTCCAAAATTTTGATAATTCGTAATTTAGGCCCCTTATAATTTTTCAAAAAACTTTTTATATCACCTCATTTTACCCTTCATATACTATTCAGAAAATAAAAAATCATTTGAATCGATTCATCCGTTTTCGAGTAATTGGGCGTTAAACTCAAAATTTTCAAAAAATAATAGCGCCCTTCAGTTTAAAGCTAGCGAGTTCGGCAAAAAACTAACAGATTTGCCTTATGACCCTCTATCGTTATCCGCGATAAAAGTTTCAAAATTGTAATCACGAAAAAAGTGATACCAAAAAAACATGCGTAACTTCCGCTTCCGGTTTCGGATTTTTTTGAAAAGCTTATTTTTTCGATGAATTTTCGATACACCCCCGCATTCCAAAGCGCATCAAAATCGGAGCAATACTTTCGGCTGTACATACGTACGTACATACGTACGTACATACGTACGTACATACGTACGTACATACGTACATACCCACCCACAGACAGACATTTTTTAAAAACCACTTTTTTGGGTTCCTAGAGACCCAAAACGGATATATCCGTTAAAATCTCGATTTCGAAAATTTTCATGAATTCAATACTTACCCTATACCTATAAAGTATGGGAAAGTAAAAATGAAACGATCAGGCAAGGTCTTTGAACGTCCAGACAAATCACAATTTTGATTCTCGTTAGTCTCACATTAGTGGAAGGCGCGAAGTGCTATAAGTGTTTACCTGTAATTTTGTAGTAACTAGCATGATTTAATGCCCACATCAGTGGCAGCAAAATCAAGAAATGAGATCTGTAGGAAATAAATCAAATGAAGAAATGCCGTCTTCACGCACCCAGCTTGCGTAACGACCTGGAATGCGTCTCTCTATCATAAAAACGACTTTCCGACTTTCGCTAGGTCGCATACGTGTACAAGAAGTTACCTCTGCTTGTTCCTCGATATATGGAAGAATGGTGCAACGACGTGCAACCTAAACAATAACAGGTTCACGGAGATTTCGTTCTATAACACCTGATGTTGGGAAAAGAGCATTATGGTGCAACGTGAACTCATTTGCTCTTGCGGAGCGATTATGAACGGCAAAAGGACAATGTGCTGCTTGGGTGTTTTTCTAACTGTAGCCTCTTAATGGACTCTTTATGATTAAGCATGAATTTGCAATTGTGACCATTAAAACTAGATTATAGTTGGGTAACCAGCTTTAAAAAATGAATGAGAATTATCCATGAATAAGTGCAATCGACGTAAATGACAAGAATTTCTGCCTTTAAAAAACTAAGATGCGGTATTTAATACTTAAGTTGAGACAATGACCCATTTGATTTTTTTTCCAAGGAATCACTACTCATACGTTCACTAGAAATGCAATTCTAAATTGATTTATTAACGAAAACCTTTTCATTCCTTTACTTATCCGATGGATTCCTATTAAGACCAACGCTTTTCCAAGGTTTTCCAATAGGAAGTTTATTTCAAAGAAATACTTGCAAATGGTATGCCTATTTGTTTATTGGAGGCCTGTCGAAGGTCACATGTTGCTTATGTGTTAACCGAGTGCCAAACTACATCAACAATTATTTGTCAATTATCATACACTAGCCTAAGGAGGTCAATGGTCTACTTGCAACCACTTAAAGTGTGGATACAAATGGGCAGTGGGGCAGTGTTTTCTTATAAAACTACTTCTTTTAAAAGTTAAATGAAAAATATATTCAAAAATTAAGTTGTAAATAAGCATGTGCCATTGAATCAGAAAATTTTAATAACCAGTACTATTACTAGAAAACAATCCACTTAGGTTACTTTTCGCGATGCTATCCCAATTTTCGTTAGATGATGAAATGTGTTTTTAATAAACGTACACCGCGTTATAACGGGGTTAAAGTATATAATGTGTCAAAAACTTCGACTATTGAATATACATGTTTCTGAGCAGGTAAAAACATGAAAGGTAAATGCAAAACATAAGAAAAATGTTTAAAATGCATAAATAGTAGAGCCTGTTCCAATTGATAAGGCGTGCATTTTGCAGACAAAGCGGTCCCTTGCAACATAGTCGCACCTACACCTGCTTATTGAATCACCTTATGCTGGCATTGTTGCCACTGGTCATTTATCTGTCAAGTAAACTTTAGGTAAAATACAGATTACAATGTTCGCTTTTGGCCAATTTGCATCTTTTTCTTTCGCCTTATCAACTGGAACGGACTCTATATCAACTTTTGTGTATTTAATGCTTTTTTCGGGAATTTTTCGCTTCAGGCAGTATGACGATAAATAGAATTTAATATTTTTTCACTTAAGTAAGTATTGTTTTCTTCTAGAAATTAACAGCCCATACTGTAGTGTAATGATTTACAAATTTTGGTTATATATCTCTTTGTGTGGTTGTAGCTCAGTTGGTAGAGCGCTCGCCTCTGAGCTAATCGCCGATTCTGGCTTGGGTTCGAAACCCCAGCATTACCATGAAAATTTACAAAAATCTTGTGCTGCAACCCACCACGCACATTTTCCCAGTCCGGTTTGCAACCGTAAGATCTTAATGCTAACAAGTTTCCCTGGAATTTTATCGTTCGGATTCGACTTTAAACTGTAACTCCCCAGTGTTTGTACCTTAGAGCTGAGGAGAAACAGGTGGCAGATGAGAGGCCGATGCTCAACAGTGAGACGAAAAAGGCTGTTAATGATGACGATTTTCTTTTGAATCATTCCTTAATATTAACAAATTTCAAATTTTATTTTCATGTAAGAAATGATAAACGAATGCTGAATATGAACAAAATCTTGTAAATGGACAAAATTGTTATAAATGTAATGGATCAGACAAACTACTGTTTCCTCATAAAAATTTAAAATTACATGTAGAATAAGAAAAAGTGCGGCAGAGGTGTAACAAGTCAAAGACTTTGGAAATTGGATCCATTTTCTTGTAATTCGCCAATTAGCATAATCCATTTCGATGGATAAATTATAAAAATTTAGAAATATACGATAAATGTTGTGAAAATGTTTAATAAATCAGAAATTTGGGATATTTAAGTTGGGAGAATATATTGCTGTGCGTTCGGGCCAAAAAAGTTGCCCCACGTTGGAAGTGTCAAAAATTGCTATGCGTTCGGCCCAAAAAAGTTGCTCCACGTTCGAGCGCCAAAAATTGCTGTGGTTTAAAAGTCATGGTAAAAAAAACAACTTATGCCGACCAGCTCAAACACAAAACTGTTAATCTCAGGGTTCAACTCGCGGCCTCGTTTTGAGATTGAGAAAAATACGTGCCACAAAAGAGACAACACGCGCAAATTTTTACTAAGCTTTACTGTCACCGAAATTAGTTCTTTTTTAAACTGCACCAACATTTTCACAGATGTTAGGCACGCAGAAACGCCCCTGGACTGTTACTTCACAAGTATACAGACTGCACACCTCCCCTCCAGGCTGGTTCTGCATTGCGTGTTCTGCCGTCTCTTCCCAACATGCAGTACTTTTACATTTTCATTTAACGCCGATTAAAACTCACGTTTTATCTTATCGATGGTATATTCTGCCTTTTTAATTTTACAATTTTTATGACATTTTTATCAACAACCAAAAAAAAACCCTACCGATTTTAAAAAATTTCGTACTCCTTGATCGCCGGGGAAAGATATTATTTTGTCATGGAAACACGTCTTGCCCCGACGGTGTTACAAACGTGAATCACAATTAATATTTAAGTCCCCCCAATATTATATCACAACAATATATATATATATATATATATATATATATAGGGCCGGGGATGGCTCAGTGGTAGAAGAGCCAAGCTTTGGATGTAATAGTCCAAACGCTTCCCGGTTCGAATCATTCCAGTGTCGGAAATGTTTCTAATTCCCAGGGTGATCGGTACTGGGTCCCGGCCATTGGGGACTCCGGCACTAGAGGAGTAACAAGATCATATACACAAAAATACACCACACACCAGCAGGTTAAGTACGGTTACGCACCAACACGGTAACCCGCAGAGTCGGGCCCTGTTGTGAATTGCACAAACTAGCTTAGCCTTGTCTCACACCAAAAGCGATGGGCTTCTAAGGCCTGTGAAAGCTTCATAATAATAATAATAATAATAATATGCACCAGTGCATTTTGTTGTTTCTGAGCGCAAATAAAATATGTGTATAAAAATTCAGAGAGTCAATGTGTAAAATTATCTAACGAGCAGGGGCATATAATCGTAGATAAATGTTTTAAATATGTATTAAATTTTAATAACTGCTCTCGTACTTATACACTCATCTAACATTGACAATGTGAGTGTAAATGAGGTACACACTTTAGCTAGTCATAATAACAAGCGATAGAATACCCGTTCATAAACAAACTCTTTAATAATGCATTTTGATACTACTTGAGGAAGCAACGTGTGCGATTACACAACAGCATACAATCTCACCAAGTTAAATACCGTTTTTAAGAAACTGGCAGGCGAATGTATCACCAATCAGAATAAGATATGAATGCAGTACTATTTCAGAAAACTGAATCAAAGGAAGCCCTTGAAGTTGAATAATCCAAGCGCTAACTATGAGACATTCAAAGCCTGTTAGCGGCATTCCTGAACATTTTCCATTAGCATCTTACCAATCGGGCAACTAATAGACCGTAAACCGATGTAACTATCGGAATCCTCACCGGCCACTGACATGACACCATCTGAGCTATTAAATCGAAAAGCAGCGCTATGAATATTGATGAGCACTTGTCGTGGTCTCCTGGTTCGATTTAAAGTGCGTCAGCGGTCACAGGCGGCCGATCAGAATATAAGGAAACGGCCCCGCCGGAAGCCACCGCCGGTCCGGTTGCGATTTCTCTTCCGAAAGTTCCGCCTCGGGTTGCAGACGTGCTTGAAATCTACAACCTGCTTGGGGCTACGCCGAAGACGTAACGTTTTTCATTTAATCGGATGCCCCTATCACGGCGGAAATTAGCAAGACCTCTTTGATAATTTTTAGCGTAAAATCATCCAGCTGTGCAAGTCGCGCCTTCTGCATCCGCGAGTTGCTCCACGAAATGTAATTATTGGGCAATGAGTAATTAGGTAGTTTATGGCAGCTAGCTCAAGGAAAGTGCTAAAATCCGAATAAATCTTGCAGATCTTCAAGATCTCGTATGTACCGGAACTGAATTTTAGCAAATAAAATTAATTCAAATGTGTAACAGTGTATAATTAAGCCAGATAGAGAGTACCTACATGCGGAACAGGCAGAGATTTTAATAAAATAAAGTCTTTCTTTGAGATACCGGAAATACCAAAATAATCCGATGTTATTATAAATTAAACAGATTTAGACTTATTACGTAGCACTAGCAAGCTAATTTAACAAGCGGTCTCTGATTTTGATCAAGTTTAGATTATCGTTGTTCAAAAAAGCACAGGGAAGTACCATTGCGGTCTGTTACACTTAGGCTCATTTTTTGCAGTGTTTACATTGATTATCCTGGACATTTTACAAGGCGTTTACAATTTAATAGTATTCACTAAAACTAAGCTGCAAATCTAACATTTAGAAAATTATAATTGCAGAAAAAGACTTAGATCTTAGTTTAGGATTAGATAACGTATATGTATATTGTTTAGATATGTTGATTCGATACTATTCAGTTAAAAAAATGTTGAAGATATTTAGTTAAGAAGGAAGAAAAGCCTTATGATTGTATGAAAAGTGATGGACCTGGCAATTGCAGCTTACTGAATCGGCTTGATTAATTTTTAACCATATTTGGAACTGTGCACATATACACTGTGAACAGAATTCCATAATATTTACTGTAACCGCAATTTTTAAACTTTTAATATTTTTTCAATAATAAAAATGCAGTGCTCTATTGAATACTACAAGAGCTATATGTTTTGGAATAAACTTCATGTTAAAAATGATCCCTAGTATTAAGCATGAAATGTAAATAATAACACACTTTCAAAAACCACAAAGTGCAGTAAACTAGAGAACATTTCTACGAAGTATTTATCATAGGATGCAGCTAATATGTTAACCCCGTACATATAGAGTGTTACTTCTTACTTCCACCATATCACTAATCACTAATCACTACTAAAAACGATCAGTTGATTACTCTAGGAATCCCATTAGCTCTTAACTATTTTCGGCGATACAATTTCGTATGCTGTACCTGTATATCCTGTGTGTTTAGGATGGAATATTATATCTTTGCAATGTTATTACAGTGTTTCTGTTTATGCAAAATTTATAGAATTTAAAAAGAAAGAGGAAAAGTAAGCTTTATTATTGTATAAAAATTGATGACGAAATGTCATTCTTCATATACTGTATTGAATTGTTTCGCATTCAGTTATCTATTAGCAGTATTTATAATGATATACACATCTTGTAATACATTTTATTTTTGATTAATAGAAAGTGTAGTTGTAGTTTCATTTTTAGTGATTTAATTCCATGAATCATAAATTAGCCAAAAATTAATTTACTGTTCTAATCTGAAAAGACGGTATAGGAAATGTATATTCGCACAGTGCCTGTGCGTATAAAACAAAGTCGTGATTCAGAATCAGCGCAGAATGGGCAGGTGCACTATCGTGCAAACAAGAACCAACTACCTTTTTTTACTCGATCTCTTCATCAATACAAAGTAGAACGCAGTATTTATTCGTCAGACACAAACTCTTTATGATTCACACCCTCTTTATCTAGTTAAAAAGTAATAGCATGGTTTTCATTCCAGATTTTTGCAAACGATACCTCTGGGATCTTGGATTTCATCTGAAAATTGTACTGAAACGGCAGTGACTCGTCACCACTAACAATATAGTTAACATAATTATGAAGTATGAAGAAAGTCTGTTCACAATGCAACTCTTCTCTGTTTTTGTTCATTCTGTGCGAGACGAACTTTTCACAAATCTTCTTCTTTTCCAAATCTTGCTGTAAAATACGTCAAATTCTCTGCTTGATTCAACTCATCTGCCGTCATTCGAAGGGAAATTCGACCTTCTTTTACAACAGTTTAACGAAGTTTTGTAATCGAATTTGTATTTCGAGAAATCGACGAACACCCAGTTCTAACTTCATGTTGTACATCCTCACTCCATCTTTGAAATCATTGAAATTGCAGTGTTATCACCATGCACTTGTTAAAATTTTACTAATTTCGGTTGGAGGTTTTCCGAATTTATACTAAAATTTAGTATTTACTCGTGGGTGCACGACGACTGACAGAAACTCGAAGTAGGCGCTAGTGTTCTGCCCAGAAACTAACAGCTGTTCGATATACGCTTGACCACCCTCTATTTAAAAAAAATATTTTATGCTACTTTACATTTGGTTTAATTTTGCGTGACTCCAATACTCCTGGAATCAAATTTCCAAACCTCGTATGCTTTGGCATAACAAGTAAACGTCAGCGAGTCTTGTCCAAACCAGAAAATAATGCTGTTAAAACAAAGTTTTTGAATTTGGCTTCGCTTATGCCGAAGAATTTAATCTAAGAGTGAAGTAGGCGGTGCAAGTAAGTATTTAAGATTCTATCTTTTCGCAAACACGATCTACCTCACTAACGGTAGGTAAAAATAAAGAGTTCTTATTCAGGCTTGAGAATCTGAGCCAATTAGCAATTTCGATTCCGGTTCGCCTATTCAATCCGATTAAAATCGCTATTTATAATACACGGTACGGTTATTAACTTCTGTCAGTTTACACAAAACTAAAGTTCACGGCACATTTTTGAAATTACAACCACACCCAGGAATTTTAATAGAATTACTACTTCTACGTGAGTTTCTCAACCACTTAATGCAACTTCTGCAGCTGGATTAAAATAAATCATAAATGAAAAATTTCTATTTTTACTTGTATGTATTCGGATCAGATTTTATCACTGTGAATCATCGATACAGGTTGTTACGTAACTTTTTGTGTTAGCAGCATAACTTATATGTATATTTGACATACCTGAATGAACTGTCGGTATTTCTTCATGCAGAAAGATCACTTGATAGAAAGTGCAATTTTGCTGAACCTGTTACTATCCACATTCGTATAAAAAAGCAATTAAATCAATCCGGTCGCTTTTATTATTTAAATATTCATTGCAGCAGTTCGTTTACCTTTTTCTACGTGAAACTTAGAAAACTTAAGTTATTCCACGCAATCGTGAAGAATTTATTAGCAGCCGCACTGGTAAGCTGTTGGTGTTGTTAAATTGCAAGGTTAATAGTTTGACACGAAACTGGGAAAGATTTGAAAGTAGGGAAAAAGTGTTATTTATATTATAATGGTAACCTAGGTTTAATTAAATTTTCATTGCTTTTTAGTGCATCAAATAATCTTTTTCCGAGTTCATATCTAAACCAAAAAAGAAGGATTTCGTTCCACATGGAATAATGATAGAACCTGCGCTTTATTTTTCATTTTATAGTTTTTACTTATACAAATTGTTTAGATAATTTTCTTGGATTGTATTGCATTTGAACGAGCGAGATCGAGGACGCGGTTTTCCAAGCATCTCTAAGCACTGCAGGCATCATTGGCTTATTGTACACCCTAACTAAGAATTGTGCCTATCTGGGGTAATTCTAACTCCAGTAGTGATTTTTAACTTGCCACATATCGCAATAACCCAGGACTTTACTTCTTATCCGACAGAAGGCTCACTTTTAAATGTTTCCCCTCCAGAAAAATCTCAGCGACCTCGCCCAGGTTCGAGTACGCCTCCCATTGATCTAAAGACGAATGCGGTAACCACTAAACCACCGAGACCAGCAGATAATTTACTTACTGTATATTAGTATTTATATACCATCAATACATTTATTATCATTCATTAACAGCCTTTTCGCCCTACTATATGGCGCCGGCATCTTCTCTGCCACGTGTTTCTCCTACCTCAGCGCTGAGGTAGAAACACGGGGGACCTACAGTTTCACGTCGAATCCGAACGACAGAAATTCCATTTCCATTTCTATCATTAAGATCCCACAATTGCAAACCAGACTGGGAAATTGCTTGTGGTAGATTTTTATAAACTGGACAGTACATATGCGACGGTTTCGAACTCAAGCCAGAATCGACGTTTTGCTCAGAAAGCGAGCGTTCTACCAACTGAGCTACCACTATCAATACATATTTCATTAATTTGCTTTTATAATGGTTTTAACATAACAGTAATTTGCTTGTAAACAAATAAATTTTGCGTTTAGTAGTTAACCATTATTGCTTCCTGAAAAGTGAACTTGTTCTTATGTACCTATACTAATTATTTAATTGTTTCTGAAACCGACGCTACTGTCGAATCTTCTTAACATTTTATACGTTTTATGCCATTTTATTCCCACTAACGCCACTCAATTTCCACTTAATTTTGCAATTTCAGCGATCAAACCTTCCACATAGGAACTAAACCAACGAACCTTTTGAGACATAAACTGATGTTAATCACGTACCTGTATACATCAAAATTATTGTAAAACGAGCCGAAGGCGAACTGCGCGCAGTGAAAGTACCAACGTCTGAGAGTGCAAGACTTTAAATATGCGGAAATAAAATATTTCGCTTGGTGAAGTGTTGTATACACCTGGGAATCGCGATTATTACTTAACAATGCACTTATAATCGTAGGCTTAATCGAAGCTTTTTCTTTACGTTTTGCGTAGGTTTTGGCACTCCTGTGGAAATGCACAGTATGCGTAGGTCTTAGATAACATTGTACTATGTAGTAGTTTTGTTTTGTGTTCGCAAATTGTTGTTACTATTACGAATGTTTTCAGGTTCATTGTTTTCCTACGCAGAGTTATGAGGCAATCTATAATTCTATTAATAACGTATCTACTATTTATATATTAATATGCGGACCACCTTATAGTAATTATCTATTTATGGAGGGGGCGAGATAATTTTAATTCAATGTACGTAAAAATTCCCAGCGTATATGAAACAACGATTGTGTATATCATGAGGTCATTTCCAGAGATCAATAATTGTAAGCATTAGTAGCAAAAATATAAGAACAGCAAATACTTAAATGTTAATATAGAAAGTACTTTATTATTGCTGCACCATCAGCTAATATTAATAATTTAAAATTAAACAAGTACTTTTCTGGACACCCTGAAATGTTAAACATGTTTCACTGATTTAAATTAGATTACTGCAACCTAACCTAACATTAATATATAAACTTATAAATAAACAAATACACGTTTGTTGTAAACTATTAGAACTGTTGTGCGAGTTTCAGAAGCGCCAATTGAACTTCAACTGCATTTATTGAATTGTACAAATGTAAAACAAGAAAAAAACAAAAGGAGTTACATTCGGAGTTTACGCGGCAAATTTCTACTTCAATCTAAAATTTAGACTTTAACCTGTAAATATCGTTTAAGACCGACAATTTTAAAACTGCAGAATCTTTATTTTCATTAGGTACAGTTTTGAGTTTCAAATCGAATGGTTTACCTTAAACATTAAATATGGGCTTACCTTCAGAAACGCAAACGTAAAAGGGAATTTTCTACTTTACATGAAAGATGTAATTATGCCGAAATATAATTGCATCTCTAATTTCTGTAAGGAGAAATGTAATATTTGTACGTATCAATCTGTAATTATAGACCATAATATGAGAATGTCAACTTTAAAGTCGAAATGTTAAGGTTAATCATAATATTTTGACCTGAAACTTGAACTTTTATATTTCGTCTCAAAATCCCTAATTTCTAGTACAGTTTAAATAAATTAGTAGAAGGCAACTTTATATGCGATGTCGAAATAGAATTATTGTTGGTACTGTTAGAATTCCGACTGTAAGTTTCTGTTAATCATAAAATGGCGACATGAACTTGAAGTTTCAGCTTTGATGACAAAATTCTTAATTTAAATTTGAATCGTCTCCAATTAAAGTAGAAATGCATTTTTCCAATACATAAATATAATCTTAACACTTCACTTTAAAATCGTAATGTATAAGTTTATATGATGATTTTCACCGTACACTTAACTTTTCACTTCTAATTTCAAAATTCTCCTTTTACAATTTTTATTCATATAGTTTAAAGTAGAAATTTTATATATTTTTTTTTGATTTATGGTGTCTAATGTACAAAGTCTGAGGTCAATATCAATAGTGAAGTGAAACGAAGTCAAAACTATATCATCAATTTCGACTTTCATTTGAAATTTCATCTTTGGTCTTGAACTAAATTAGAATTGGAATGTTTAATGTAAACTGTAAACACAATATTGTATTACTGCACGTTCTAATCGTCTATTTTGCTTGCAATCTCTTTAATAATTGTAGTACGAAAAACTGAACTGGAATGTACAGAAACGTTTAGAAAGATTTCAACTATAGATAAAACAACAAACCTCAGCAAAACCATTAGGAGTAATTTTTTGATTTCTTCGAACGCTTTTCCATTCTGTTTATCTTCTGAATTAGAACTGTGGTTTAAATTCGGTTTCAAATTCCGAGGCTAGAAATTGGTGATCGTCCGTGCGTTTCCCACATTACTTCAACACATTGGTGTCAACGAGTTTGACAACTACTATTTACAATAATTCGTTATTCAAGTAAAAATGTAATCAGTGTAATAGAAAGTAATTCAGGAAATTTGAACCAAGGATTTATTATTTATTGCTTCCTGACTTACTCGTAATAATTTAAAACGGTGAAATTGACACAAATTGATTTTTAGCTCAAGCATTAATGGAATCTTTTGTAGTCTAGGAAATTTATTCGATTAAAGACTATAATAACTTGTGGTTAATATTAATAAAGCGGCTGAACGATTTCCTGGAAATCAGCAAGAATTACTGCAGTAAATAAGTGGATAATTACTGCTCTCTAGATCAAGCTATAAATTTATGGCGATTTAAAGATATTGTGTAATCGTTACTCGACACGAAACTGTGCAAAATACAAAATATAAATATTTCTAAATACTAATGAATTATTAAAACAACATTAAAATTAATTGTACCTGTAGGCAAGCAGATTGCGTTTATTTTTCATGGACACTTCGCCTAATTAGTTTTGAAAACGACCCCAAACGCTTTGTGCTAATTACAGGAACCATAAAGATTTAACCTTTGTATTGTTTTACTTTGACATCTTGAAAGGTCATGATTTGGATCTTTATGGAAAATTTACAAGTATCAAACTCTGGTTCTCTATTATAGGTTCCCACAGTTGTTTGTGCTGATGGTTTGTATCAACCTACATCTTGTTGACTTTTATAGGATATTTGTCAAATGCAAATCAAAATAGTACAATGAAATATGTAAAGGCTGTAGTAATGTAACCTTGACATAACAGTATGCAAATGCAGTATTTAACTTTTGGAAAGGGGTTGCCCGCAAAGAGCAAAATCCTTCTGTTTTTTACAGTTTTAATTTTGTTTGAAATAAATAAGTGCGTGTAGTTCGCCTTCGGAAGTTTGACATTTACTACTGCGATAGTAGTTCTAGTTTGCAAAAAATAAGGTGTAGATATTTCTTTTAAGATTAAATCATTATCGAGATTTTTAGGTGGTAATGATATGCTGTAAGTTTTTATTTATAGCTGATTATCAAATGCGACGTTCCTATTATTTTTTTATCGATTAACCTTCGATAAATACGGAAGACGGTTTATGCACGAATGTTTATTAAATTATTTATAGCCGTTTCCATGCTTGAAAATACCCAGAATTTCAAATAGGAACCACCAAGTAATGTTTTTTTCAATACAAATACACTGTGGTTCTAAAGCGTGTACCAAGTTTAAAAGTATGAATGGAATGGACATATAAATTTTTGCGCATCAGTCATCACCATTAGTTTGTTGTCATCTATATTTGACACAAAACTGCATTCAACAAATGCGATTATTTTCTTTTTTTTTTTAAATTGGAAGTCGAACACTTGAGTTTATGTATTGGAATATTCCAGGCTAACAAACTACTAAATTCTCTTTCGTAGCTGCAGCCGTTGAATGTATAATCGCTTACATATTCTAATACTTCTTGCCGAGTTCGAATTCTATCACTAGCAGCAATCATAATATGAATTTGAATTTTTTTAAACTAGAAATTAAGTCTTTTGTCACTGATAACATTGACATCTAGCTATCAATGGTACACCCATCTAAAATGTTAATTTCATTTTACATTAATTTTATATATTTTTTCAAAGGTATCTAAGAATATTCGAAGCTTAAATAAACTGTAATTATGTATGTATGTACTTTGTATATGTATCTTAATATATACTTATATGTTTCTCTTAAATTAAAAAAAATATATAAAGTAAGCAACTGTTACATAAAGTAAGGTCGAGTTAACATTAAATTGAACATTCTGAATATTTTTGTGGCTACAAACAGAACTTTACTTATCATTCACTTGATTAAGGTTTACAATTTATAATTTACCTTGTCGATTTCATGATCAACTCAGGTAGTTAAAGAGTAATAGATTTTGCTGTTTGTTTACACTTATAAATTTGTTGTGATTGATATATGCTCAAGGGACACCTGAAAAGCTGGCCTTTTCAGTGTGCTGTTCAATACCTCACTCATAGAGTATTGCAAAACTGGTTCGATACTTATATCATTTTAACTGCACTCTCATGACTTTACTGCATAAACTGCACTCTATTTATTGTCTTTTGGGATTGCTTTTGGATATTCGAGTGATTAATATTAATTTATGAAGCGGTGTAATCGCTTCTTTTCTAATTGCAAGTGTTACGCCATGGCACAGTATTTAATTAGTAGAAATTCCATGTTAAATAATTGTATTCTTTCTACAATTAAATTTGAGCATGAAAGGAGAGTAGAGAAACCACGTATAGGCATCTCATACATTACAATTACTTTTAAGACAGTTGGCATTATGTGATTGTGAAAATCCACAATTTCAGATGTTGTCTTCTCCAAGGACATAGTAATTAAATCTTCTTGGAAGAAAGTAAGCGCAGCCATCTAAATAGAGAAATTTGGCACGCTTTTAACAATAACTTGCGATAATCATCAGCGGATTTCGTACCGTACGAATTATTTTGTATGCTCATACTCTAGCCACAGTACTTATTAACGAATTCTGTGCTCATTCATATTCAACGGGATTGTACTAAAAAAAAAACTTTCTAAAAGTAGGCATAATATTAACAGTTCTGGCTTACCCCTGTAATACACGAAGAAATTATTAAAAAATGATTATTTCACATCTAAAAATTAAGCAAAAGATTTAGATGTCTGAAGATATCTAGAACCCCCATTTTAATGTATGTTTACATTTATTGAGTTAGAATTACACATTCAATGAAGTTACATTAATAAGTGCGAGTAACTCAGAGCGTGTGTTAGTAAATTTATGTAGAATGTAGTCTATATTTCATGTTAATGTCGTTTACGTTCAAAGGAGAACTACTTTTTTTAGAGAAATAGGCCTTTAATTAGTTATCGTTAGATAAAACATGAATTTATACTTAAATGTTGTGGAGAAACGTGTTTCTACAGTATACGTTGTTTTTTGTTCATCAAGTGTTCTGTAATTATTAAATGAGGCTATAAATGTTTTACTTATTCAAACAGAATTCTCGTAGATACATATACAGGGTGTCCTTTAAATACCTTAAAAGCTTCAGGTAGCACTCTTCTGTAAGAAATACAGTCCTCAAAAACACTAACACGAACTTCCAATAGTGCTTAGTTTCCTCACACGAGACACTTAAAGAATATTATACTTGGCAACGTTGACGATGTCTTTGCATTTATGGAGAATTTAATTAGTAGGCCGACGTCCCGATAAGTAAATCGAAGATTTTGACAAATGTCGAAAAACAAATTTTCTACTTTTCATCACAATACCATGGCCTTGCACTGTTGTCAAATGTAGTATTTACGAAATTTATCATTTTTAACAGTACTTCCAGAAGGGCAACTAGAGCGTCAACTCAATATTAATCTTTACATAATCAAGTGGCAGTCAGTCACTTATCGGCAGATACGTGCAACATTAAAGTTCTCGTTATTGTTTCCATGAAATTCTGTTTTAAAGATATGAACTTTAACACTCTCGTACAAGAAAACTAAGCTCCAAATACCTACTTTTTTTTTGAAGATTTGTATTAAGCATTCATAAAGGAAAAATTCTACCTGAAGCTTTTAAGGCATTTAAAGGACACCCTGTATATACAGAATGAGTACAAAATATAAAGAAAACCGCGGTTTGCTATTAAGATTCATTTCAGACAAAATGTATAACAACAATTCATCCGAACAACTCATTAATTTGTATACTAGTATTTAAAAAACTCAAGGTTTAAATAAACTAAATACAAGTTTAAAAGGTTAGTACAAATCAAGGAGAATTCCATACGTTTTACTCAACTTGTATACATTTCTCCTTGTTCCTATTTTCTTGTTAAAAGGGAATGAATCTTCAAAGCTGGCGATTCTTTCACCTTAAAGGTTACGATATATAGAAAAAAAGGCTATATAACTTTCATCAAAGCGATAATTGCGAAGAATGTATGTCTGGTTTACAACGTATTGTAAGATTGACCATAAAATTCGCTTCGTTCTTTAGTGCTGCCGGTAATTATGAATTTAGCCAAGTCAAAGAACGTTTTATTCCCAGTGTGAAAAGGCTCGTAAAGCTGTCAACATTTAAATTTTTTTGACAACCTCAAAATTATGTTATTGCTTTCAGAATGTCTACATAAATTAAATTTTGAACGATTTTGAAAATGTTCGTTCTTTTTCCTGTTCCACATATTCAAGCGAATTCAAAATTATAAGTAAATAACTGTGAATACTGGTTACAAATTTAACATATAAATTAGAACACTTTGGAATTAATTTCAAATTTATCAGGCAAATTATGGAAAAGTGAATGAAAGACGCAAGAGGAAAAAGATCCCTGTATTTCAATGACACAGTCTTTTCCAGCTGCCCTTATTTTTTCCGGAGCAAACTATTGTATAGTCAGGGCCGGCCTTCCACTACGAAGCGGCCCAGGTGCATATAATTATTTAGGGTCCAAACTGTATTCGAGGGCACTCGTTCTCTGTTCGACTTCGTTAAATGGTTTTTGAAAAATCGTGAACACACAGACAAGTACACGTCAATGTTAAATAAAGAATGTATCATAATTTTAATGATCACAATCACTAGATAATAAAAAATATAAATGGTAATTGTACATATATATTATAATTGCTTTAATACAACGATTTTTTGAATTAGGTACATCTTCGTCTATGCATTTCTATAAAACGTTACAATGGCCGTTTTCTCTAATTCATTGCTAATAATTTTTTTATGTCTGTTGTGTATGTAAAAATTAAAATAATTTTTAAGGTATCTTTTTTGAATTTTTCTTGTATTTGCACTACATTCTATCAATTATAATATTGAAAAATGCGCCTAAAGTCTTCTACGCGATCTTTAATTACTGCATCTTCTGCCTACTCAGAAAATAATCTATATTTTGTTCTGACTCGTACCTTAGGAATTGTTTCTGAAATATGTACTGGTACTATACGATATATCCTCCGCTTCGTTTAAAAACTCGGCAAATTGTGATCTTAAATTTGGTAAAAATCAATTTTAATTTTATTTATTAAAATAAAAGCTTCTTTTTCATTTTTTGTTGTTTGTTTACTGGTGGTCAGCTATTATTACGGCTAAAACAAGTACAATTGCCTTTATTTTGCAATAATTTATTAATATTTTAGTATTAGACAATACTGCAAATCATACGGTTGAACTTAATTTCAAGATCGACGCTTATAATAGAAGTAATAATATAGAAGTCAGGTAGAGTTGAGAACGCGCTTTCGCCCTAAAATTTACTGATCCATCGACAAATAAAATCCAGTAATAAATTACTTCTACTACTACTACAACGTTCAAGTATAATTCGCAATGTAATTTCAGTTCAAGCAAATTTCGTGTTCGGAATCCGTCTTGGCATACACCGTGTACACAGGCTATACAGGTTGTACTTTTAAATTATTTCATATTCTATTATACAATTGGAATAAACAAAAAGCGCCGCAATTATAAAATTATGAAGAGTGGCTTGATTTTCTTCAGGCTTCCAATTCACTATTTGTGGTTCTATTGTTCTAGACGGACACACAGATATATCAAAATATAAGTTTAATTAATAAATCCGTTCATTTCAGGTGTATTTCGTAAATTAGTTTATTAAATGTAAGTCAAACAATTCCAGCCTAAGCAAATTTTGAGTTTGTAAAGTCACAGTACGTGACATTTGGGCGCCGACGTTTTGACACCGCTGTTTTGGCCGTCGCCATTTTGACGGCCGGGCGTTTTTGCGCCAGGGCATTTGGACGCGCAATTCCCGGTTAGGAGACAACCCCCATATAGTACAATTTAATCAAAACTTGTTTTCAAAAATTGTTAAAAGCTAGTGTTAAGTTACTGTAAAATTATTCAAATGGTTTATTAAAATGAAACCAGAATCGAAATTGAACATTTTATTGCCATAAAAATATATAGTTCATTACTCGTTTCATGTTTAAAATGCATTAAAATGTACTTTTTCCGATTAGTATTATTTTTTCCATTTTCGTGATAGACACGACATGTGTTTGATTTATCATAGTGAGTTCCTACAAAAGTATCCCCTTAAATGAGTATCTTTAACCCTAACAAACATACAAACAAACAAGTGCAACTAAATTAAAATTCGCAATAATACTCAAATGGGCCTAAATGTCCCAGCGCCAAACGACAGCGCCAAAACGGCAGCGAATAATGCGTGATGCCTACCATATCATGACGTGTAATGAATTTGGCACCCGACAGCAGGGTGTAGGCCTAGCAAGGATACGAGAGCGCCGTCCTTCCGTCTTGCAGGTCAAACTTCTTCGTGGGGAGTAGATTCTCTCACCATTATTTTCTTTATTAAATAATTACATACAAACAGTTCCGATTCTTCTTCTTTGAGTGCTTTATTTCTTACGAGACGTAGCAATCTTCTCTCATATGGCTGTGTTGCGCGTTTAAAATGCCACAGACATAGAGGACCTACAGCTTAACTTGGGCTCCGAACCACGGGAAGTGTAAACACTTCTACCCCAGAGAAGATTTACTAGGCAGAATACCTTGATTAAAAAATAAAAATTTCAGAACGTGACACTCTTTTTATTTGTTCTTGTTCTATAGAATGTCCCAATCATCCATTCTTCCTGTAGTTATGATCACGAAATGTTAATGAAAAGAAACTACAATTCTAAGACGAAAAGTTACATTATTAAGCGTTATCTATTTTTAAAACAGCTAAGCATTTAAAAATATTTGCAATATTAATGCAACCCACACTAGTGAAAATGAACACCTATCGCAATAAATACCGCAATTGCATTATAATATCATCTAGGAGGTTCGGAAATTGCAATACCAATCAATTTTGTAATTCATTTCTCAATCCTCCGAATAATAACACCGATCAAAGCCTCAGCCTAAACTTCAAAGACCCAAGAAAGGAATGCGGTTAATTTGCTACAGGTTCGTAACGGGAATCTGTGACGCAACAAATTAATTTTTTAAGCGCATTTTCCAACATTCTTTTCACGGGTGCTTCATCTGGATCTGCGCTTTCGAGCCACGCGATCGAACTGGAACGTGTCTAAACCGTTTCATTTTTGTCAGTGCACAAAATGTCAGTGTCACATAACATTAAAAAACGTAAATGTTGTTAGCACCGATTCAATTAAGTTGAAAGCAATTAACTTGCATCAGGGATAAGTGGAGTAGATTTTATGTCTCGTTTTGCAATTGCAAAACCAGGGCCGCAAACGAGAGCAGACAAACTCGCTATACTTGCCGGCAGGTTCGTGTTTTAAATATTATTATCACTGATAAAAGTCCCAGGAAGTTTCGTGCGCTGGCTAAAATTGTATGTTTGCTTGTAATCGTAAAAAATTGCTGGGTACTTTCTTTATTATGCAACAGAGGTTGTAATTAAAATAAGTTGTACCTGTAATATTATTTCAGTTTTAAAATACTTCCCAGTTGCATAGAATTTGTTCATATCAATTTTAAATGTGTTAAAAATTCGAATAAAAGGAACCGACAACGTTATGAGAATTCCTAACTGCCACCGCAAACACAAATAGTTGAGAAGTCTACCTTAACACGTTTGCTAACTAATAAGTGTCGCGAAAGCGGTCGCGGTTGAACTCTAAATATTGAAGTTGACTAACCGCTTGAAGCTATGCATATAATTAACTTACAACTGTAATATTAATTGCCAATGAAAAATATCTCGTCCATTAGGAGATAAGGAAGGTATTTAACCAATTTACAGAAAACCGTATTCTTTACTGATTATTCCTATAAATAAAAATTGACACATCAATAAATCAAGCAGGCTGCCGTAGGAAGTGTATAAAAACTTGCTGCACCTACTTTATTAAATTTGATTGCGACAAGGTTTCACATAATTTTATGTTATTTTTATAAAATAATTACGGCTTAATGCAATTAACGCGATTTAAATGATTACGAATGCGGAACGCTGATTTACCAGTAAGGGCCGTTAACATGCAAATTGTAGCAGAAATGCGGCTTAATTGATTTGTGCAGACAGTGTTCTGTCTATTTCACAGATGAAATTTGGTCTATATGTGTGGCTCTTCGGTTGAGTTTAAAATAGTTTCTGGGAGTTGGATTTTAATTAAAATATAAATGCGGTAGGTTCCTACTTACAGATAATTTAATTTCTAGGTATGTTTTGTTAATTTTACGTTTTGTGTAAGCAGAACTACATTTGGTTTCCGTACATATTACTGCATGATGATGATGTGTCCATAAATTTCTATGTACGTTACATATTCTCACTTCATTTCTACATAAGTACAACTTTCGTTCGTTTTTGATGTTATCTCGTTTTATTAAGCTAGCTTTTGTAACACTTTGCATGATATATGTCGACTAGAATAATAGAAAACTTCAACCGTCATAGATTTTCTAGATCAGTGCAGTCTCGTGTTAATTTCTCGTCTCATCTCGACTCTCGTGCGAGGGTCTCGAATTTCTAGTCGAGAAATTCGCATCTACATTAGGAGTTTTACTAAAATATAAAGCTGAATTCAGGAAGTACTAGAAAGTCGGCACCGTTGGAAGATTTAACTTTAATGATGAGTTACTGGTATTCTAGAGTCTCAGCTTAATTACAGTAAGTACAATGTGGCAAATGCATATTTAACAATAATAATGATTTTTGTATAAAGGACTTTACATAAAAGAATGGTGTTATTTGCCGTTTTTACTTTTGTTCTCGTTGAGCCATTAGTCACTAATTTATCATTAATATCTATATTGCTACAGTGAGGTACCCCAAGAAGTTATTAACTACCGCGTAATAATTAATTTTAATATTGTAGAATCGGCATGTTTTAGAAGCTATCGATGTAATATAAAGTGAATATGAGAATGAATGCTAGCATGTTGTCCTTTTTGTAAAATATGTAGTAAATGCGCTTACGATTGGTAAAGATAGGTAATTTAATTATACAGTGCATGTAGTGGTGTACTACGTGATCATTAAAGGCTGGAACTAGTTCAGCAACTAAAATGTCTACGCATTTAGGTACTAGAAAAATTAAAAATAATAACGAGAAAGTTATTGTCGAGTGGTAATTCGACTTAAATTAATTAATTTTTCAGTTGTCTACATTAAATAAAAACGCATACAATTAATTCAATTACATTAAAAAATATAGTTTCTAAATACTACTGATACTTGTGATATTTTAATGTGTATGTATACGAAAAATACTCAGAATTGAAGATTAAACGTTAGCGGCTACCGGATAGATAGTGGGCTTTTTTCTCTTCGTGCATTGAAATCACCGTTATAGATAAACCTTTTAAACAGTAAGGATAAGACATTTCAAGGTGCGACACAATAAGTACTATAAGTCTTGGGCCATACTCTTTACATAGCAAGTCCTACTTACATTCCCTACATCAGTTATTTAAATGCTGGTAAAATTACCAAGCCCATTTCAAAAGGTTGGATGTCTTCTTGGGATTTGTATTATTGAGATATTTCGGACAATATAAGCCGCTTTTAGCAGAATTCTAACTGGTAAGTAACTATAAAAAAGAACGTCCCTAAAATAAAATTATTTCACGACATTGAAACGCTTTTTTGATGTACTTTTTGTTTTAACGTTTGATTTGAACATCTATTAAGCACTGCATTAAAGAGTCTCCAAACCGCCTCGCCGAAATTCTCGCCTGGTTTCGTTTCTCGTAATATTATTTCTCGTTTTGTCTCGAAAACGCATGACAGAAAATAGAAAGGGTCTCGTCACGATTGTCGTACGCGAAACGAGGCGAGATGAAAAATTCCTCGTTCTCGAAGCCAGTACTATTCCAGATTGTGTTGTTTACTTATTTACTCAAATGGCAGAAGTTGCGTTGGTAAGTTACAGGGTGGTAATTTTTTCAATGCTCACCATTGGCATCTCGGAAGCGGTAAGAGATACGAGGTCGGTTAAATTAGGGTAAAGTTGCACTGTTTTATGGCGATTGAGAATCTGAGAAATCGTGGATATTTTGATTCGTTGTTGATTTATCACGAAAAAAACTGATAATTATACAAATTTGCATCCAAAGACAGCTACCATACCGAACAATGTTTGCAAGATTTCAAGAAATTTGGCTGTTTGTGGCAGGTTTAGAAGACCGCGAGGGCCGTATAGAAAAGGAATTATTGCTAATGAAGTGAATGTGCTGACTCAATTAGCGATTGATCCAAAAAACTTCAGCTGATGAATTTCTCAAGAGTGTGGTATTGATGATTCATATGTGAGGAAAATCATCAAAAAACATAAATACCATGATTATAAATTCACACTTGTACAAACTCTCCATTCTGGTGATGGTAATAAAAGATTGGAGTTTTGTTATTCATTTCGTGAAAAACTGCAGCAAGGTCCACTGTTGAGTCTATATTTGCACGTTAATGTTTAACGGGAAAAATCTTGCAACAGAGAATACCCGTTCGATATTCTTTGAACGTATGGGTTGGCCTTTTAGTTAATGCAGTTCTGGGTCCATTGTTTGTCGATGCAAATACTTCACGACTGAAGGTTAAGTTGGCTCACATTCTCAATTTTTTTGGTGTTGGAAATTACTGGAAATTACGTAATTTTTCCAATTCGAAGTCGAATACTGTATATTTTTACACTGCTTGAGGAAAGAGGCTTACCTGCTGAAATTCCAATTTTTTTCCAAACGTATTATATTTAACTACGAAACAAATAAAGAATCAATTATAATTACCGAATCTTGCTTTAAATCGTTATAGCACACTTATTTCTCTAGCACCTTTAAACACCTTGTATTGACCAATAAATAACGCAACAAATTCCGTCCTGCTTTAAAAAAATTCTGATAATAGAATTTGCTTCGCGAGTTCTCTTCCGCATAATTAACTTACAGAAATATAAGGAGGCTGTGAATATGTAGTACGGCATTCAGTTACGCCTCTTTTACGGGCAAATTATGAGCGAATTATGCAAGCTATTAACGTATGTGAAACGTAATTTTACATCAATCCTTCTTGAGATAGTGAAATCACCGCTCATTCCCATCGCTATCGTCAAAGTTACTCACTTGCACACGAATGGTTTCCCAATTTAGGAATTCAGAATACGTTGCATTCGAGAACGTATTTTAATATTCATAAGCTGTGTCTCTGCAGTTACACCGAAGGTTTCCTATTTAAATGGACGGTTGGAGAATGTTTGATTTAGGCCGCAAACAATGTCGGGATTATTTCAGCCTTCCGACTATTTATGATGGATTTGGGTAAGAGACAACCACCGCGATGAAAATCTAAGAATTGTATCCTAAGCATTATATGTTACTATTTGAATTGAGCAAAGTTTGGCACCCATTTGCAAACCAAACCAAAGGCGGTGAGCCCAAGAGGATAAAGTTAATATTGGATTAAAATTACATAATAAAGTGCTGAAACTTTTAATTAATTAATCCCAGAACTGTGTATTTAACCTCAAAACTGCAAATTGAAGAACAAACAAGGATATATAACTCGACACATTACTGTTACCTCAGAATTTGGTCGATAAACTGGAACTTAGAATTGCAAACATTAAACCACAAATTTAATATTAATCTTGGGTTATGCGACTTTTGGACGTTATAATTCATAATTTAAACTTTAATCTCAACAAAAGGACTTTATACTCGAAATGAATCTCGCAAATGACCTCGGATTTTGAATTTACGGCCGAAATTTCGACTGTTTAGTGAGAATTTGAACCTTGCGTTAAGAATTTCGGCTTTGAATACGAAATTCTGATGTTCATTTCGAATTTCGGGTTTAATTGATTGATTGGTTTAGTTGATTTTTTGGTGGGGAGACCCTTACCCAATGGTGATGTTGCGAGCCAACAGAGACTGAGTGAATTCTTTCTTTCTTTATTGTGATCTTCGTTTTCACGCTAATGCAGTACCGAGGCTGTGTGAGGCAAGGCTAAACTAGTGTTGTTGCGCAACAGGGCCCGACTCTGCGGATTACAGTGTTGGTTTGTTACCGTGCGTGACCTGCCTCGTGCATTGTGTGTGCGCGCTTGTAGAGTCCTGTTCCTCCTCGATCAATTAGAAAATTTTTCTGACTACTGTAGTGATTCGAACGGAGAAGCATTTTGCCTATTACACCCCAAGCTTGACTCTCTTACCACATAGTTATCCCCGTCCTGCTTACAATTCAATATTTTATATTTATTCTCACAGTTGCCACTTAAACCTTGAAAAACTAATTTTGAGCCCAAAATTGGTGATTCGGAGCCCATGTTGAGCTGTAGGCCCTCGATGTCTGAGGTACTTTTAACTCGCAACACAGGCATGGGAGAGAAGGTCGCTAGAAGAAGAACTGTTATTCGAATTTATATTTCGACGTATGATAAAGAATAACGACTGTGTGTGGCAAAGTTTGATGTTCATCTCACAACTGCGACTTCAAACTCGAAATGGTGACTTAAACTTTCTAATTTCAAATCAGGGTTTCAGAAGATTTAATGGTATATTTTTGCTTTCAAATCCAATTGTTTAAGTGTATCATACCGTCGCAACCGTGACTTCAAATCTTGAAATTTTGCTTTAAAACAGCGCCTGGCTTCGAATGTTGAATTTCTTATCGAAATTTGGTCTACATTAATAATTTCTACTCGCTAACTTTTTTAATCTGTAGATTCTAATTAGAAAATTCAAAATTTCAAACTGCTATTGTTAACTCGATATTGCGACTCTGATCTTACAATTCACCTTTAAAGTAAACCGGAAATTTTAAATTTAACCTGAAAATTACAACTTTAAATATTAAAATTTTATGTGCATGGAATTTACAGACTTAATTCTAAGCTCTAAATAAATATTTAGCGTAAACATAGGAAGCTTCGCAAAGATCATTATAAAAGGCGACAATTAAAACTGAATTTTAAAATTATTACTTTTATGACAATCCAAAACGAAACGCTCGCTGCAAAATCCTTCTCCCACAACAGTCTAATGGAGGTAAAGTTGATGACTGAGGTTTCTTCAGTTTTCAGTGAAAATGTGTTTGAATACTTGTACGAAGATCGCTCAGATATACGAGGTCTGATCAAAATGTATCCAGAATGGTTGCATAAGTTTGTGACTGAAAACTGAGGGATGTGGTTTTGCATAAAGTGACCTTGGCATCTATTACACATGTGCTGTGAATCACATTGGCTTTGTTCAGTCGGTTAGTTCACAGTAATGTTTTTTGGTGAAATATGTGTAACTGTTTGGCGCATTTATCGTGTCTGAAGAAAGTGATCAACAAATTTGTATCAGATTTTGTCAAAAACTTGGAAACACTTGCAAAAAGACATATTTAAAGTTACAGAAACTCTATGGGAAAGATTGTATGAGCCGTGCACACGTTTACGAATGGTATAAACGCTCTAAAAATGGTCGTAAAAGTGCTAAGAGTGATCCGCATTCTGGAAGACCTACAACCAGCAAAAGTGAAAAAAATATTGAAGCTGTGCGGGAAAATCGCCGAATCATTATTCGTGAGTTATCTTCAGACCTGTACATTAGTTTCGGTTAAGTTCAATCAATTCTTACGAACGATTTGGGTATGAGACGCGTCTCAGCCAAATTTGTACCAAAACTCCTCACAGTTGAGCAAAAACATGCCCGTGTTTCAGCTGCTACTGAGTTGCTTTGAATGCGTCAAAAACGACGAAAACTTTGTAAAAACAATCGAAACTGGCGACGAAACGTGGGTTTATGGGTATGATCCCGAAACTAAGGCCCAATCTCCACAGTGAAAGACCCCAAAGTCTCCCGGACCTAAAAAAGCACGACAAAGCCGCAGTAATGTTAAAACGATGCCGACTGTTTCTTTCAATAACAAAGGAATTGTGCATCATGAATACGCTGCATCGATCCAGACAATCAACAAGGAGTATTACTGCCAAGTTCTGCGACGTTTGAGGGACGCAGTTCGTCGGAAAAGGCCGGACTTGCATGAGAATGCCGAGTAGCAATTGCATCATTACAATACAATGCATCATGCAACTTGTGCAGCAGTTTCTTGCTTAGGTCCGCCAGCCACCCTATTCGTCAGACCTTGCTTCCAGTGACTTTTTTATATTCCCGAAAATCAAATTCCATTTGAAAGGAAAAAGATTTCAAGACATTGAGGAGATACAGCAGAACACGACGAAGCAGCTGCTCGCTATTTCAGAAAAAAAATTTTAAAAATGTTTTGAGCAATGGTAACAACGCTGGATTAACTGTGTGGCTTCGGAAGGGAATTACTTTGAAGGCGATTAAATATTAATTTCATAAATCTTGTAATTTCTTTTTAAATAAAACCATTTTGGATAATTATTGATCAGACTTCGGATGGTTTGCTATTAGCGTCTACCGCTACTGCTTGTTTAATGCACGTCGTAATTCCGAAGCCACATAATTTACTTTAAATTAATTTTACAGTTCTCAGCTTACTATCGAAGCTCGTTAATATAAAAACAACTGCCTTATATTTTTATTCAATGCTAATTTTAAATTACGAATTCATCATTAAGCCCCTAATTAACACTGTTCAAGCTATTGCCAATTAAAGCTGTAAATCTGGGTCATGCCAACCGCGTATACAAATTTTTTCATAACATATTAAACTTTGTGACAAAATTTAATTGCACATTACTAAGTGGGTCTTTCGTAATTAAAAGTTACATAAAGCTAATTAAATTAAAATAAAAACCGCGCATAAAACAATGGATGCAGGCAAAATTACAAGTCGCAGTTGGCATCCGCTGCATCAGATAGAGAGCATTCATATCTTCTTCAATTACATCTAACTGTATCCGAGCTAATTACAAAAATGCTAGGTAAATGTATAATGCAGGTGTCGTGTTGAATGCGCTCATCTGGAATGCGTAAGGTGTGATTTCACAATTCGTGAGCCTGCCGGCGATTATTATGTGCAAAGCGCTATGGATCCCGTTAACATTTCTTTTTAGAAGTTGCATTCTGACTTTGCAAGTTCCCAATTTGGAGCGACCTCGAAAATTAATTAGGTACTTGAAATATCTATAGTAAAGTATGCAGAATGTATTCTACACCTATTTTCTACTGTTATGGCTCATCACAGACGCTAATAATAATAATAATGTAAGTGTGGCCCAGAACAGGATTAAGCTATACATATGTTACAATTTGTTTTTAATGATTGACGACCAGATGATGTATATATTAGTAGGTTTAAACAGACAGAAACAGAAATCTACAAATTCTCGTATGAGTCCACCACAATGGGAATGGAGCTTGTAATTATTGGTCGATGAAACTTATAGGAAATGTTTGTCGTAGTAGTTGTATAAATCAAATCGTGTATCTCAGCGCAATGGAGTTTCCAGCAAAATATTCGTATTCATACGACATTTGGAATTAATATGAATGCGGATATATCGTTATATTACCATAAAAAAGACCATTCACTTTCAGGAATAATATTCTACAACAAATGTTCTTTATTCTGTTTGAAATAAATTGCAGTTAAATTGTATCACCAACACCAAGCAAAGTACAAAAAACGAAAACGAAAATTAAACTTCTGTTCTTGATAGTCCACTTTAAATTAATTCTTTATTCATATTTTATGTTGTACTGTCTTTCCTAAAACGACCTCAAAAATATTTTCTTTCTTAAAATTTATGATACAGAATCCCATAAACTACGTCATAAATTGTAGACATCAAAATATAGGACGTATCAATAAGAAACGACCAACCCCAATTTTTTACCTATTCTTTTACCCATAAAAATCTAGGTGAGTAATACATATACACTCAAATGTGAATACTTATTTTACACTGGTGCTCCCCTGCGACTTACATCATCCGCCCCATAATAATATGTAGTTACTACATGCTTTTAAAATTGATTTTCAGTTTAAATAGATACGTATTGTTTATCGCTCTGAAAATAAAGCTAGCTGTTAAACTACACAATAATGAACGCAGAATGCAAAGTTACGTCTCTTAATGTACCTTTAGTTGTATTTTTATTATATAAAACTTCATTTAATTCAATTTATACATTGATATACAATGAGAGGTCCTGCTATAGTTAATAGGTAGAATCCGTTACTACATGATCAAAATTATGATTTCACTTCTGTATAAACTGAAAGCACACATTTAACATGGCACCCCGAAGGTTTTCTAAACGTTTGCAATGGAGTTTCAGGGCATGAAGTTAAAATTGTAGCTATACGTGAGCGTTACAATACCTTGCCCAGAGAGGCAGGAAATGAAACCCCAAACTTCCGGTTGAAAAGCGAAAAAACTTACTAGGAGATAGCTAGTAAACAGTAATCCTAAGAAAAAAAGTTTCTACCGACGTGAGTCCGAAACCTCTTCGGTACAGTTGCAGAATTACTAGTTATCTCAAGTTACACGTATCCGATCAGTTTCTTTGATAACGTCTACAATAGGTGCAATAACGTAACTCTGTTTTCTATTATTTACACTCTTTTTTTATTTCTTGCTTAAAATTGTATTTGCACTACAAATTACATAAAAATAGGAAACACCTAACTAGTAGTTAGTAACCTATAATAAAATATGAATGTTACAGTTAGTTAAACTATAAGCTTTGTCCGCAGTCTACTTAATCTATCGTTGTACATTTAGAGGAACTGTTCGAAATTTCTACCATTTGTTGCAAAGGTTACATCAACTAATAAATGCTTCACGAACCCACTGGAATATTCCTGGTGTTACATGCGATATGAATGCTTTGAAGTAACATATTATTCCGAAAGTGTAGTGTTTTAAATTGCCCCCCCCCCATTCCAATGAAAAGTCGTGGAAATAGATCAGGTGTCCTTGCTGGCCAGTACAAGGGACCTTGATTTCCAATTCACATGCTAGGGTAGATAACATTTAAAAATGCCTTGCATTGCAAATGCGCTAGCGCACGACCTTTTAGTATGGGGATTTCCATCTTTCCATTGATGGTTATCACGGAGGCTAGTATGACACGACCCAGAATTTTGTACACAATTCTATAAAACATGTACGACACAAGCCAGAACTTTGTAAGAAATTCTGCCTGTGAGCACGCGGAAATAGGTCAAAATTACATTGATAGTCTATGAATGCAACTGTCAAAACAATCATGTGATTTTGGGTAATGTAGAATTATATCAAAGTTTCATAATAATCGTTTACTGTAGTTTACATAACCACGATAGAAGGATGCTAGCGAGATAAGAGAAAGCGCTATAAAATATTTATCTCTCTGCCCTTTGTGATCATTGATGAACAATGAAATTGCTCGTTTGCGCATCGATACGACGCAAATTATGAACAATATTCGGTAGGTTTTAGAGCATGAATTCTAAACAGAATTTTGTACAAAGTAAAGTAAGGGATTTCGATCGAAACGTTTAATAAATGATGGGTGCATAGACTTGTTACCCTCAAATAATTGGATTTAGTGCTTGTGTTTTTAGTGCATGCTAGAGATATAGCAGTTGCTCAGAAGTATCTAACATTTTGCATGCCCTTGAGTAAATTTAACGCTAAATACATTTTTAAAATGCTATTATGAACATACAATCTTCAGGTAATTGTGGCCGCACTACAAATTCTTCCCCAACAGCTAATGAACTAATAATAGTCGAAGATACTCATTGTTCACGATGATGAAGGACTGAGAAGAGTAATTTGCAATTCAAAATGATGTCAAACAAATAATTAACTTTCATTAAAATCATTGCCGTTTTAGTCATTACCGTTGATGTAAGTTTTATAACTTATTAATCTTCCTAATGCTTGTTGCTGGTTAGTGACGGAAACTGAATTGAAATATTTAAGCTTTTGTGTCTATTATCCGATTTTGATTTGTTAGACCTTACCAGCAAAACGCATTATATTTTTATTTATTGCCCCAACAATTTTTTAATTACTCATTCGTTGGGATTCTTTGAAGGGAAAAAACAGTAAACGACCCACAGGGCAACTACAATGCAGGAAGCAGTTACATAATTGGATTCATTTTACTGAATTCAATACAAACGGAATCGAAGGGCGTTGAGCACCTTGACACGAATATACATTTCTTAGCGAAATTACAATTCTCGCACGATCGGTCGTTCTTTTGCCCTCTGTTACGGTCCGCGAAGACTTTTTCTCTTTTCACCGCAGCATGACGGTGTTGATGACAGCGGCCAGGGAATGACGCAGGAGTAAACAATGTAGGCAACTGGAATGTGAATGAGTTATGTTGACCGGTCGACCTTCCTCAACCATCTACAATTATTTTTGCCTTCAAGAGACCTCGCATGCTTAATGAGGGACTTCCATTAGAAGATTTGTTGTTTTAATTATCGTGGAGCATCTTGATAGGTTGTATACGAATAGAATATAGTAGTGGATCATTACAACACTAGATGTCTCTTGCGTGTGTTTTAAGTGCCAGACCAGAATTTTAATAATAAGGGTTGGGTGCCATATCATAGATTTTGAAGAAATTAAATTACTAATACCTAAACTGATTTATAATTCTGAAATGGATTTACAATCTCTGGGTTGTCTAAACTAATGTTAAAGATAGTTTTCGAGTATAAGAAATTAGAAACAAGATGTTCTTGACGACGAACAGGAATTGCAACTTAATTTGTGTTTATAAACTAACAAAAAATATAGGGGCAACGCAAAACTCGATGAGGCTTTACAAAGAGCCACTTACTGAAAATCAATCTGTTTAACCTTGAGAGCAAGCCTAAGTATCTATTGCTTATCCAAAGCCCGTTAATCATATTCTACCTTAATGAAGTAATAAAATTCGAAACCAACCCACAATCACGGCAATACATTATTCACACTAAGTTATGTGCAAAGCTCAGTAAAATCAGACAAAATGATAGTTAAATATTTTAACATTAAATGTAAAGCATGTGCATAAAATACTGTAATAAAAATTATGAGTAGCCTGCAGTAACTAACTGGTTGAATTTCATGCATGGGACATTATGAAAGAACTTAGCGAAAACGTACACATCGTCGAACTTAGCTGTAAATTAATGAAACTGTATATTTTAGTTGCTATGACAACAGCCCGTAGCATACAGAATTCTTAATGTTATTAATACGAACCACAACACATCCAGGCTTCTCATTTAAAATCGAAGAGTTCCTTATCTGAATATTCGGTATAGCGTATCGTGAACTGTTCCATAGAAATTCTAAGTTGTATGTCTTACTGGTAGCTTCTTTTATGTGTTAATACAGTTCAATTTTAAAAATTTGTGAATAAGGATTTTAAATGTAAACATTTTTACGTATAAGCATCTAAAATGCAAGGGTAAAAATATGCTTACGGCTATTTCCGTTCATCTCTCTTCAAACCCCGAATTGGAGTGACTTTCACCCTAAAAAATTTAAATAGCAAGCGGTATCAAAAGAGGTATCATCTGCAAGCTTGATGAATTTTTTTGCAGTAGTGTTTTCTATTTTTGGATTCCTAGTATTGCTCCACGCGGAAATGCAGTCTAAGGTTTCAGGATAGTAAATGTTCGAAATGAGCATCACCAACGTCCATACAGTAATAAAAGTACTGTTCAAAATGTCGTCGTACAGTGTGAAGTATTTGTGGAGTGATTAGACAGCATTTGTTAATTCTACGTTGTCGTAAATCTTGTAAAGAATCGGGTTGCGTTGCGTAAATTTTAATTTTTATATGACTTCACAGAAGGAAATCTAGCGAAGATAAATCGGGCGACCTTGCGGGCCATTCATTAGCGCCACTTCATCCAATCCATTGATCCAGAAACCTTCGAGCCAAATACTTTCGAACAGCAACTGCATAGTGCGTAGGAGCTCCGAGCTGTCTCAAATGATATTCGAGGTAATTATCATCATTTTCTATAATATTCGTTAACATTGAATCAATGTTGTCTTGTAGCAATTCCAAAGTACATCTGCTCAGTCAAATTACTAGGTAAGGAAAGAGAACCAACGGGATGATCACCAAAAATACTAGCCCAAACATGTAAATCTTTTGAGTATGTGTTACGTAAAAGTGGTCTTCATTGATTGCTTGTCGCAAATGGATTTTGTAGGGATAAAACTTGTAGTGTTCCAAAATTCGTTGAGTACCGGGTCTATTAATACCCTATACAATAGCCGTTTGCCTTGTACTCAAAGGTAGGATCGAAAACAACGTGACCTAAAACCGCGACTTCCTCCGCGACCACTGTTTCATTTCTTAGCGGATTTTCAGCATTTTGCTTTTTATTCGCGGTCTCTCGAAATTTTCCAAGATATACTTGGTATTCACATGCTTATCTGCATGTGGTTGAACAATTCGGTGCTTCTACTGTTTGTTTCCGAAGAAAATTGGAATTATTTCAACTCTTTCTGAAATCGAATGAAACCAGTTTAAATGTTCAAAGAAAACAACGACAACTACGAAATAGCTGCTAACATAAAAAAAAAACCTTCAAATGTTTACGCCAACGTAATGTTCCAGAACATTTACAATTCTAAAACTTTTGACAGCCCTTGCAATTTACAGTTTTTAAGTAGAAAGTCACCCCAATTCTAGAGTTGAAGGTAGGTGAATGGAAATAGCCGTATTACATGTCCCCCTGCCAAATTAATGCCAAATACTCGACCGTTTCCGCGTTTCTTCAATGATAATCGTTTCTTACGGCACTAGCAACAGTGTTGCCGGGTGTGATTTATCGGCAGATCTACAGAAACTGTAATGACGACAAAATAATAGTTTTTCTTGTTTTGAAACATGTAACTCTAACGGCTGTATTTAAACATTTTGCAGTGTCAATGTGTAACCCTCTAAGTTAATAAGAGCCCAATAATTACTCTAAAAATAATGGTTTATCATTGATAAATAATAATTCTTTTTTAAATCTTGATTTTTTTACCGATTGATTTGCACGTTCCATTATTCCGCTGGTTATCAAAATTGTAAGCCAGCAATCAAACACGATTCCTAGCATAGCCACCTAAGGTGGCTATGTTCCTAGCTATTACATCTTTAACAAAAACGTTGATTTTTGTGGTTCAGAAATTCTTTTTTTTTTTAATTAAACACATATTAAATAATTTTAACGAGTAAACAACAAAACTAACGGTGTCAGTTCAATAAAAGTCAAAATTTAAAGTATCTACTTGGTACCATGTTTTATTTGCCTCGAGTGGGTCTGCCTGTGAGCTGTTGGTTTTGACCCATCACTATCTTAGTATCCACAGAAGTGAATGTTCAATAATTGTTTTGCTTGCAGTAGCTGTAGACATTAGACTTGCAGTTTCCGTTTGAACAACGGTTTCGTAAAGGAACAACGCTGTTTATTTTAGCGTTGTTCCTACATGCGGATAAACTGCAAAGAAATGCATGCCACTGATAAGTTTCACGACTGAAAAGTGTAACTCTCTCACCGTGTACACGTACAGATTAAAATCTCTGTAGCTGATAGCCTTTGAGGAAACAATTTAAAACTGAAAGTTAACGTTATTCGCAGGTGAAGTCCAAAACGTGTGTGAAACTGTAAAATTCAGATGCGTAAAATGATTTTCACGGCCCATTAATTCGAAAACGTTCATGGTTTCTTTTCTAACCTTCCCAGATTGATAAAGATAGATATGTATTCTTATATTAGATAACGAAATAAGTAGATGAGAATGCAGTAAATTACAAGTTTTACTAATAAATCTAGAATTTGATTCGAAAAACCCACACCGTACACAAGGAAGATGAAGGATTTTCTTAGAAGAATTACTAATACACATTTTTTATAGTAAAGTGAAAAGAAGGTCAGTCAGTTTTAAATCCCTTCGGGCACTTCGCTTGCCAAAGCATTAAATAATTTAAGAACTGAGTTTTTTGTAATTTTGAATTAAGATTCATATGATACTAAACCCGATGATATTGTCAATTTTTTTTAACTTTTATAAACGAGGAAAGGGGTTCCTCAACGAAAATTATCTTGCAAATACCTCTGAATTCTAAAAATATTAGAACGGTGCCTTAGTTTTAGCAACATTTATTTTATAAATCAAATAGCTTTATATTGTTTCAGGTAATTCAGGTAAATTTAACATCAGACCTCAACTTTTCAAATTATATCCAAGCGTTTACAAAATTATTAACATGTAACAAACTACTTTAAATTATTTTAATGAAAAAAAAACATAAATGTTTACAATATTAAACAATGTCACGAAAATCGAATTTCTTTCTAAAATATCTATTTGACTTGCTAGAAGCTACAGCATCTTGGCTGTGCCCCTAAATTTCTATCAACGCGGACAAGATTAAATACTAGGTTTCTGTTCAAGTTACGATTTTAGTTTACTAACAGAAATTAAGGTTAAGTAATTAGCTGTGGGTTCGGTATAATTCCAAAACTAACTATTGAGTGGCTGTAAATTTTCCAAAAATTAGTATTATCAGCTTAAAAAAGTATCAAACATATTTTCGTTTATTGACACCACATCACCGTGAATACGAACTACATTTTCAGTAAACGTTTTCTTTAAAATGACTGCAGAAAAGACATCCAATGCATTTAGATTCAGTGATTTATAAGGCCATAGTATGGGTCCACCTCATTCACCTCTCAGGGAAATTTTCATTCAAGAAATGTCTCACTTATATTTCATAATGTGACGGTGCACCATCTTGTTGGAACAAACAATTTAATCTAACTGCTAATGAGACTTGATCGAGCAATGGTAGCAATAAATTTTCATTTAAAATTGGAAGGTACAAGGCTGAAAAAAGTTGATTAGGCAGAATGTGTGGACCAATTACATTATAATTTAGTAATCCAGCCCAAATAAGTATTGACCATTTTCTTTGATAAGATCTTCTGCGTCTTAAGTGAGGATTTTCATCACTCAAGCAAGTTACGACTATTTATGATGCCCATCTCAGCAAAATACGGATTCATCACGCCACAGAATCTTTTCGGTGGATGTGGTCCATTCTTTACGCTATGAAAACAACTATCTACAAAAATTGACTAGAAGCTCCATAACCCCGTCATGCAAAATTTAAATTTTTTGATGTTTAAACGGACGGAGACCATTTCTCTTTAATAATCTGTGAATTGTATCTTTGGAAATGAGATTGGGACGATAGAATTCAAAGGCTTGTACTTGGTTCCACCTCATCAAATTCAAGAACTTGCTCTTCTTGATCAACGCTTACAATTAGTGCAGGTTGACGTCTTGCCTGACTTTTTTGAGGATTTAAATTACCTGTTCCCAGTGATCTTTGTTTTATACGTCGTATAGTTTTTGCATCAGGGAGCCGACAATTTTTAAACCTTTCCACATCTCCCTTAGCCGCACTAGGTGACATTGTCATTTCAAGCACATCGACGTAATTTCGGTTAAAATAGTATCGTTTCATTTAAAACACAAAAAGCAGAAAGAAACGAAAATAATGATAATTATCAATATTGCAGAACGATTTATAAATTTTTAATGTTACCATAGCCATCTAATTGAATTATGTTACACAACTAATTGGAACGACTGTGCGATAAAACGTATTGCTTACCTTTTTAACAATAACTCGAAACATAGGACAATCGAAATAAATCCACTCTTAATTTTCGATTTGTTTTAGACCCTTTTAGTGTCAATTGTGAGACAACCTGTATACATTCTAACCAGTCTAACTAAGCTTTTCAAAGAAATTGTACGTTAGGGTATGCTGCAAGAGTTTTTCATATAGAGTGCGTGTGTAGATCAAATGGAAATCTGTTAGCGAGAAAATTATTTGCAACGATGTAAAAAAGAAAGTTCAATGTTAACATTCATCGATGATTTACCATAAAGGGTTTCCAAGATATAGATCAAATGCAAACTGAATATCCACTTATGGATTTTTAATATTTTGGAGAGCGATTTTCATTAAAATGTATTGAATGTAATTGTATAATAAGCACATTAAAATGATATCCTAAAATGGTGCTCCTAAATGTTGAGATATACTACTTTATTGTATCTAGAAAGTGACCCACAAATTATTAAGCAAATAAGACATAATTGAGTGTGTTATACAACCAACAATTTAATTAAACCATGTTGTGTGCCCCAGATGAGGCTTTATAAAAAGTCAGCCAACATAAATAATTTATCTAGACTTAATTGAGTTTTTGAAAATTACATCGAACCAATTTTTAATTCACAAAAACGGTTTGCACATGAGCCGATTGTTTGCCGAGATTCAAACAAGAGCTGCCCCACAAAATACCTGTTTCCTGAACGTATGTGGAGTAAATGTCAGATAAATCCACTAGAAGTCGTAAGGTTCGTATTTCGTAAGCGGTTGCGAAATTGGAAAGGAATTCTGTAAACGCCGGATTTATAATTTCACTTCCAAGTACTTCCAGTTGCAGTTAATAATTGCCCGATGAGGAAAATGCCGGTCATAATAATATCTAGGTTACTATTATTTCGGAATCGTGTCTTATTAGCCCCTTTTTATGACAATACGTTTGTCAAAGACATGTTGCTCAACTTTCAACTTTACCAACAAAGAGTAAAAATACAACTGATTGGACGACTTCCTGATGTTTTATTTGAATTTAGGTTTAACCTTGCTTAATTTCATTAGATTTATGTTTTTAATTTTATATTGAAAGATGGGAAAGCCGTTACGTGCGTTTTGCAACATCCTGCATTGACCACTTTGGTTAAAAGCTGCTTAATAAACTTTGCTTTCCAAAACGATCCTTCTAAAGCAAAATTTAGACAGTCAAAACCTTTTTGAAATACATCGTGAACAATTTTGAAAATATGCACAACATTGTAGGATTTAAATGCTTCCTCATCCCCAATTCCTTTCCTTCGGCAATTCAGACACGTCTAAAACAATGATCAATGGAAACTAAACCCACTGGGTGTAACAATTCACCATAGAGTATCCAAGGACAATTGGAAACCTTATTAACGCCCATCCAGGTGTACCACAATATGACTCACCTCCTCAGCTTCTTGGAGTAAATCCACTGGAAAAAGTTCAAGAGTTGCACAAAATTCCTTCCTTTAAGATCCTTCAATTATGGTTTGTTGACTAGAACGGACACTTTTCAGTAACCTCCGCAATTTACACACTGGTTCAAGCCACACAACACACTTTCTCGAGGAGACTGGAAAACTGAGGTTTCGACCAGAGCCAAGGTGCGATCAGGTATAGCATAATCAGGGGGCTCTCGGAGAGGGGACCGACCACCTGTTTACTACTTGCAAAGGTGATCTTGAGCACTAAAATAACATTCTCTCTCCGTCGCTCTTGAGGTAAACACTCAGGAATGCAGCCCGTTAAAAGAACCATTTGCGTGAATGAATTTGAAAAAAGTCCCTGATGACTTGATAGTTTCAAAGGTACTAAACGACTTCTTCTGTTACAATTTTTCTGTGACAGAATCGTGTTTTGTGACTACAAATTGGAAAAAGAAGTAGCTTAATCTTGCTTTAATGTTGCATTAGGACCATGTTTAGTCGGAAGTTGCAGTCAATGTGTTTATCAAAATCAGGTGTTCATATTTCAAAAAACTATTAGTGAAAAATACAAAATTAACTTTAATTGACATTGTAGTTCTGCTATATTAATTTTCATTTCGACTTTCGTAGTACTACAACTAATTGATCTTCCAGCAAAACCCTTCGCGTTTGAAGAGGTGCGCAAGCGGTCACTAATAAAATTAATTTCACTTTAGTAAGCCTATTGATGACGTCAGTTGATGTCCCTAAATTTTGAATTTAACTTTTATCTACTGTAAAAACAAAATATAATTATTTTTCCAGATTACTCATTTAGAGTGCAAAGCGAAGAAATTTGGTTTAAAACTAAATAAAAATTATGATTTTTTCACATTAACTTAAGATATTTTGATTTTTATACAACTAAAAATATACGCTGATATTTCGAATTTGAAATAAAAAAACATTCATAATTACAATATAAATAAGCAACTTTTTTAATTTACAAGTTATGAAGGAACGTAGGTCGTCGTTAACAGCAATAATTTAATTAAAAGCTATTTCTAACCTCAATATAATTTTGATGTGTATTTATTATTAAAATATATTAATGTTTCACATACATTTCAAATTACAAAAAAAATACAACGTTCATCATAGAGAAGGAAATAAGGCGTATCTAATATCATTTTTGTAACATTCTGATATTCTGATCGTAAAAGGCTATTAAACAACGTAAAAGTTCATATTTACGAAACTGCTCTTTTGTTAAGAAGAAAAGCATTTAAGTTATCAGTATAAACAATGAAGAGGATTTATTCGTATAAGATTCATTCCGATAGCACCCACGCTTTTGCTTACCAACAATTGTGCCAAATGTCAATTTCTGTACAAAGTCACAAGTACCTTGAGTATATTTAAAATCTATTTTTTTATAAATTGCGATCACTAATTCCTTTTAAAAAGCTTCACGAGTAATTTTTAATTAATACCATTTTTGAAAAGCCGACTGTGAAGCACATCATATGATGAGTTGTCGTGTTTTTTAGTTACTATGGAAATTATACAACATTCAGTAGATACGTCCAGCCTAACTTTTTTTTTATATATTAATAAACTGGATTAGCACACAAGGGCTTTGCACAGTTGGGATCACTTATAACAATAACACAATAAAGAATTAAACTGATATGTCAGAGTTAGTTGTTAATTAATTAATCACTATTTGATAACAAGATGTCTTGCGGCAGTCTTGGTTTTAATCTGATATTCACTGATTTCCTTCCAATGTTGTAATAAACCGCGCCTGGGCAGTTTGTGATGTTGTCAAAATACTTCTTTGCTGTAGCACGAATGAAATGGTCTATGGATGGGATACTTAGTTCTCTATGTAGCTGTTCATTCCGTACATACCACTCAGCGTCGGTGGCAATTCTTAATACTTTGTTTTGAAGCACCTGAACTTTATTACGATTTGTTTTGCTCGCTGTGCCCCAAATAACGCAGGCATACGTGATAAGTGGTCGAAGAATTCCTATATAAATTAATTTGCAGCATTCTATTGGAGATCGTCTATTAATCATTGGGTATAAGATTGCTAGTCGAGCGTAGGTTTCATTTAATTTCTGATTAATGTGAGACCCCCATGTCAGTCTTGTATCTAATAGTAGTCCGAGATATTTAACAGATTGATCCTTAGGACACCATGATATCGGATGATTGTCAATGATAATAGGTGGTAAATTGATATACCGACGTAGGGTGAAAATTTTACACTGGCATTTACTGCAGTTTAGGTTCATGTTCCATCGATGAAACCATTCACTCAGTTCGTTTACTAACAGTTGCAACGATTCGACCGCAGTTTGGATGTCGTGATGTAGAGTAATTACAGCAGTATCATCTGCATAAAGAGCATTACTGCAGTTTTCGGGTGTTGGGATGTCATGGATGAACAGATTGAAGAGAGTCGGACCCAAAACTGACCCTTGAGGGACTCCGGAGGAGATAGGCTTGATTTCTGATTTTGTTGAATTTATTCTTACTGTGAATGTGCGGTTTGTGATAAATGAATGAACTATGTTGATTAAGTATGCTGGAAAATTGAGTGTAAACATTTTGTAGATGATAGCTTTATGCCAAACTTTGTCGAAAGCTTGGGCCAAATCTAAAAAAGATACTAAGGTGTACTGCTTTCTTTCAAATCCACTGGTTATTAGTTCTGTTAGTCTTAAGAGTTGATGGGTAGTTGAATACGACTGACGAAATCCAAATTGGAATTGTGGAAGAATGTTATTGTTTGATATGATTCTGTTTAATTTTACAGAGATGATCCTGTCAAACACTTTTGACAGTGTGCATAATAAACTTATTGGTCTAAAATTGTTAGGATTATTAGGATTCTTACCAGTTTTCAAGAAGATGATTATTTCTGCTTGCTTCCAAGCGGAAGGAAAATATCCGATTGCCAAACATATATTAAACAGCGTTGCTAGAAAAGCTAGGCATTTAGGGGTTAAATGTTTCAGTAACACATTAGTGATTAAATCGGGCCCAGGAGCTTTCTTGTTTGGGAGTTGCCTGATGATGTCTTCAATTTCCGATGGTGTTGTTGTAATTGGGTTGATATTGTCAGTGACTGGGCTATGATCGTCCACGAAAGTTTCTATATTATTTGTGAATTCTTGGTTGTTAGGATTGCTACTTAGTGAGAAGGTAAATGATAGACGTTTGCGTATACGTAGAAAACCAACAAAACGTTACCTTCCCAATACAGTGCGTGAAATGATTCTATTTGGTGGTGGGTCTGTAATGGTATGAAACTGCATCATATTAGATACCCGTACCGCTTATCATTGTTCGAAATGGTGTTCTAAACGCACAACGGTACATAAATAAAGTTCTGCATATACATGTTCGTGGGCACGCGCACAATTATGGTAAATAAAAGGCATGTCATGCCATGACGAATTCGTCTACAGACATGATAATAGACTACACGTCGCAAATTGGTGATGGTAATTCGACCAAAAGAAGGCAATAATTTGTACTGAATTTACTTTTATAATAAATAGTGGCGTGAAAACAACTTAAGACATTACATTTTGTTATCAGGCATATTGATGAAAATTTATTTATAAGAAAGTTATTGTAATTTATAAATATTTGTTAAATTTTGGTCAATTTAAGCTTAGCCCAGATTGGCTGTGTGGTTCGCATCCGTTTTTTCATATTCTTACCCTATAGTCTTGGCAACGGGCAAAAAATGGAGTTTTATAAATAAAAATTGACAGTTGCTTATTTACCACCAAGGTGCAAGTACGCTTTTTCTGCAGCTCCGCAAGTATGTAAATTTGTGTAATTATTTATATGTTTTTTGTAATAAAATAAAGTGTTAATATTTGACTACGTCTTCGAAGTGTTTTATTTAACTCACGGCTGAGATGTTGGGTAAATTGCGACAAAATAAGAATTTCGTCGCAGAATGGAGTAAGCGTCCCTCGATTGTTGATCGTTTTTCGCTCGTCTTTTGTTTATGGATTTGTCAACAACTGGAAAGGCAACAAATCATAAATGTCAATGTCATCCGATTATAATTTCACATCTACAAGATATAATTAAAAATAAGTATAAATATTAATAACTTAATTTAAATAAAAGTACTTCGTTACATTGATATTAAGAAGAAACTCCATCACCAATTTGATAATAAAGTCGAATTGGGAGGTTATAATATTATTATTAACAATAGAAGTTCTACGAACAATTTTATGGATCATTCCAATAAAAGAAAAAGGATCTACTTACTTGTTGGTAAAGTTTAAATTAAATAAAGAACGTTTTATTGCATCAATTTCTTCGAACACATTTATGGAACATGAGTTGCCGCCGTCATCTTTGGTAAGCTTGTCCACGTGCCACAAGACAGAGGTTCGCGCCAACGTGAGCAGTTTTGGAAATTGAGATTGCGGAGAATCCTTCAAGGCCAAGTCTTCATTCCTCCAGTAAAAAGGTGGGTTTTTTAATTGAACACGCAAATGTTATAAACTCTTAAAGAAGAGAGATTTACTTGTTTAAAGTTGTTTATTATTAATTAATAAAGTTATGTCACTTTGTTTTGTGGAAAAGAAAGCACTGATAATTCTGTTTTGAACAAATTTTATTGCGTTTCCTGTGCCTTTTGTGCGTATACCTTGTCGTTAGTGTTCGAGTTCCAGTGACCCTGAGATCATCTCATGCAGGTTGGTTCGAAATTATTTGGTGTTTGTGCTGGTTAAACAATTTATAGTTTGATTTATTTATTATTAGATCCTCAGAAAAGGTTAGTTATCTTGATTACAGTTTTAATGCTAATACGCGCCCAATGTATAGGTTTAATCACGCTATTATTTTGTATATGCTCCAACTTGATAGTTATTTTAAATCAGTACTCAAGCTCTCATATTTATATCTCTACAGAAATATATACCAAGTTTCCACAAGATTCCTAAATTGAAATTACATTTTCGCCCCTTTGAGAAAGTGACTATTTTTCGTTTGAGTAGTGTACAGTAAGATTTCAATATTAAAAAAATAAGATTTCGTAACTGTAGCCGAAGAAAATGAGCTATAAGCTACTAAATTATCTGTTTATATATAAAATACAATCGTCTGAAGTTGGCAATGACTTGTTAAACGTATGTTCTCTCTTAATTGGTACAGTGTAAATTAAAGGCGCAAGTTAGGCAACCCATAAACTTTCTGTTAAACGGGTTGGCTGTTTGTTAAAGATTTTATCACAAAGAATAATCAAATAAACACTCTTAAACAACAAAATAACCAACTATCTGCATTCGAATGAAAGAGTAGAAAGCTTTATTTACATTTTGACTAGGCAGTTTAATAAGATGATCAAAATGCCCGCCAATTGCTTCAATACATTTCTGAACTTTTCATTCAACGTGTAATCCAAAAATTATCGAATAATATTTAAATCTTCAAAAGTAATTCGCTCTTCTAATTCATCACAATTTTGAATTTTTGATATAATATCACAAACAGAAATCGCCAGGACTCAAATCACAAGATCTTGCCGACCACTGTTTCTTCTAACAAATGTCTTATCAAAGAGTTCCCTTAATAGCTTTAAACCAGGAACAACATTATCTTCAAACTAAGCGGTACCTCCTGGGGAGCTACAGCCGACACACTACGATGTTCTGTCATTGGCCTGGTATATTCGACAGCAAAATATTGCGTTCCAATTTAGCTGAAGATAGTAGAAGTTCAACTAAATAACTCTATGCGAATCACCAGCGGAACCATTAAACCTACTACCACGTACTGGCTGTCCATTTTAAGCAACATCCCACCTTCGCATCTTCGCCGCCTAAATGGTCTAGTTGAGAGTACAAAAAATTTCAAAGAAATCCGCAACTCAAGATTCACGAAGACAACATGCATCTGAGCCACAGACTACCTTTCAGAAGACCGCCCACCCAAACCGCTGAACGCTTAATTACCATCAATTTCAACGTGACACAAGAATGGGAACGAGAGTGGCAAGATAGTATACCACACAACACCAACCAAACACCTTTACTCTACCACGCAAAATATGGAGCAGATTAAACCCAATTCGCAAAAACTGTGGAACATGCGCCGCCTTCTGCTTAGATAGGGCAAATCCGAAACGTGTACAGTTGTATATGTGACAGTAGCGAAGAAAGGCAAACGATCTTGCCTACAACTGCAAAAATAAACCTAGTCATTGCACAATTGAAGACTTCTTCCGCCATCGACTGTTACTTGGATCGAAAATTGAAATGTCAATATTTAAAATATTTAAGTAGTTAAAATACTTACTCATGTATAGCCATACGATAAATAAATAAATAAATACCTTAATAAGTTCAAAGTTTCGGATGTACATTGCGGCCCGGCTTCAAATTGTCGAAAATAACTCTCTCGTATTTCGATATCATGCAGTTCATTAGTAAATGGCTGTAAAGTTTCTTCTCTATATATTTCAGCATTAATATGGTCATCAAAAATATTGGTTCGATCAATCCTCATATACTCGTAGCTGTCCAAGGACCAATATTTTTTGAATACAGAGGCGTTTCAACAGAAAAATAAGTGTTTTTGGCAGACCACATCAGAAAATTCTGTTAATTAACATAACCTTGCCTATGACATTTACATTAAGTTTCTGCACCAAAACTTTTTACTGAAATGCATCTCTATCGTAATACATTCCTGAATACATTTCAAAACTTACTGGCATTGTCATTTTTACTTTTAAAGTTTCTGTTGGCCTACAGAAGCATTATTTAGAAACTCTTCATGGAAATGTTTAAGACAGTTTTCAACAGAATATGTCCAAATTGTATACATTTTTATATTTTATATATATATATATATAGGGTGTCCCGCAACAGGATGTATATTGCTTCAGTACGTGTTCCTGGCCTCTTTATAAGTCGAAAACTTCCAATAAACACGTGGTCTAAAATTAATCCCTACAAAGATATTGGCATTTTTTCTATCTCAAGTTTTCAAAATGACCTCTTCGATTAGCTAAGCATACTAGGGCCCTTTGTGAAATCGTGGTGACAGATCTCATAATAGGGTCGGGATCATTTTTGATGATATTGGAAGCATCAATTATTCGATCCAGCAACTCATCTCCATTGTTTGACTTTTCCGCAGACACCAAGGACTTCATACGGCCCCAGATATAGCAATCTAACGGCGTTAGATCTGGTGATCTAAATAACGGGACCCTGACGTCCTATCCAACGGTTTTCAAAGTTTTCGTGTCGAAATGTAGTTACCGCCCTGCCAAAATGTGGAGATGCTCCATCTAGCTGTATCCACATATCTGCTCTGATATTTAGAGGTATATCTTCTAACAACATTGGTAGTTCGTCTTACAGAAAGCGGAGGTAATGTGCTGCATTCAAACGACCTTCAAGTACATGCCGACCAATCATTCTGTTCCTGCTGATACCACACCAGACATTAATAGAAAAACGGTGCTGGAAATGTGACTCCGTGGATGCATGTGGATTTTCTAGCGCCCAAACATGTGAATTTCTTGTGTTTTCTATTTCATCTCGGTTGAACGAGGCCTCATCCGCAAAAAGAATGTTTGTGTGCAACCGCTGATTTTCCAATAACCAATGGCAGAACTATTCACGTTTATGTAATCGTTTGCTAAAAGAGCCTGTACTGTTTGTACATGGTAGGTACGTGTATAAGCCAAAACCTAAGACTTCTTTTTTCTATTCTTTGTATTACTGTTTCTGTAGCTGACATTATATTCCTTATTTCTTCGTTCGTTATTCTGTGTCTTCTTGAAACCCTACTGATTCTTTGCAAGTAATCTATTTCAACAGCCGCCATCTTTTTTTATCATCCTCTCTCATTGGCTAGACCTCATTCCCGTAACACACGATAGTTTCCACCATAATTTATCTTATTCTGTTTTTCGTTTTCCTATACTGCTGTTATTAATAACGACCCCGAGATACTTAAATTCATTAACCTGCTTCACATAAGTTAAAATAAGTTAAGTTAAGCTTATTTGTAAACCCCCCTTTTCATATTCGTCATGCAACCAACTTAGCATGAATTCTAAATCGTATGCATCTTGGACAAAAATAGCTTAATCGTCTGCGAAACTGAATGTAAATAAATGGTCTTAATTTATTGGTAGGCCCATTTCTTCGCAGTTACGTTTCCAATTCTTGAGTGTTATCTCCACAAAATTATTAAAAAGCAGGGGCGATAAACTGCACCCTTGTCGAGGGCCTTTTTTAGTATGTATTGGCCCTGATAGTTGATTTCCTTGTTTTATATAAGCTTCCTTTTAGTTGTAGGGCATTCCACAATTTGTTTCAGGGGACATTAGGGTAAGTCGGGGAGACCAAGAGAAGAGTCGGACAAACCTGTAAATACTAACTAGCGCGTCACATATCGTATTATTGCGCTACTGTAGTCATAACAGAGTGGTTCCACTGGTTGAATTACAAAACCGTGCTATTTCAACTAAAATAATCACAATTTGGTGTATCGAAATTTTTGGTACATCAATTCAAGAGATAAATTACACAGGTTAAGGTAAGTTTTGATTTATTTTTTATAAATAGCATAAAGCGGAGTGAACATAACCTAAAACCATCTTTCGTTTCGTATCAAAGGCGCCAAGGATAGGTGGTCCATATCTCCTCGAAATTTAGGATAGATGGACCACCCAAAAAGAGGACAGACGAATGTTTTTTTTTATATTACAGACATGCCTAATATTTATAAAAGAAAGAAAGATGCACCAACTGGAGGGAAATGGACAGGCCAAAATTTGGAAAATACAGTGAAGACAGCCTGAGAAACAAGCATGAGGCTAATGAAGCATATATGGCGTATACGGCAGCAGACCAAGATATAGTACCGCCATATCTCTGGGCCAAACTGTCACAATATTCCAAGCTGAAACCTATGCAATTCTAGCAGCAATAGAAGAGAACATAAGAAGGGGCTATACAAACAAAACCATCCTTATTATCTCTGATAGTCAGGCAGCTTTGAAAGCACTGAACTCAAACCAGATTAAATCAAAACTTGTCTGGAACTGCCTTCGTAGTCTCCTAGCACTGGCAAACTCAAACAAGGTAAAAATTGTGTGGGTGCCAGGGCTTAGAGGCATAGAAGGAAATGAAAATGCAGATAAACTAGCAAAACTAGGATCTGAGACACCGTTCACAGGGCCTGAACCTGTGGTCAGCCTAACTAAACGAACAGTGAGAGGAGCAGTCAACGAATGGATCATAACCAAACATTCGGAAAACTGGAGACTTTCACCTCGACAAAGACAAAGTAAAACTATGATGGTAACCATCCCCACAAGCTTACTAAAACAGTCCTACAGCTTAGTAGGACTCAACTTGGAGTAGTGATAGGACTCCTAACGGGACACTGGTACTTCAGACAACACCTCTATAACATAGGGCTATTTAACGAAGAGCCTATATGCAGACTGTGTGGCGAGGAAGAGGAAACAGCCTTCCACATAATATTCCAATGCGAAGCCCTAGCTCGTAGAAGATACCAAATCTTTGAGGGTACTAATCCCAACGAGAGACAACCGCAAACCAGCCTGATCAATAAACTCCTAGACCTGATAAAGGAGACGGACCTACTTGGCAGCGACTAGCGACTGAAGGGGATGCACAATAGGCCCAAGAGGCCGCAGTGTTAAAGGGCAGACATAACCCTCCCCGTTATCAATCAATCAATCAATAAATCAATGCGAACCTTTGGAATACCTAAAACTACATTATTGAGAAGAATGAACTGGAATTACACAATTAAGAATTATCATCTTGGGCCAGACTAGGGGAAGAAGCGGAAAAAATTGGTGACTCACATTAAAAAAATGCAGAAAAGTGGGTTTGCTCCGACACGGGATGAAGTGTGTGTAATAGCATATAATTTAGCCGAAAAATTGAAGATTACTCATCAGTTTAACGGGGAAGACGGTAGCACTAAAGTTTCAAAATGCATTCTGTCTTCTAAAATGTCATGTTTTTCAGTTTTAAGTAAAGCAGGATGTAAACGGTTGCAGTGTCTTATGCGCAGAGAGACCGACATAAGCATAAGAAAATCTGAAACCTTTTGCTTCCTCGTTCAGTAGCAATGTCAAAAGAAACAGTTCCTGAATATTTCACCTTGGTTGATAAAGTGTTGACCGATTATGAACCGCATAACAAAACCCGGTAACGTATACAGTATACATGCGACAGCGCTTCAGTTAAACAGTAGAGCAAGCGTGATCTTGGCAGGAAAAGGATGTAAAAATATACCATCTATTAGTTCTGGCGAGAAAAGAGAAACATTTAGTGTTGCGACTTGTTGTAATGCAGAAGGTGTTTTTTCCCCCTATTTTTAAAGGGAAAAATAAGAAGGATGAGCTTCTAGATGATATGCTACCAGGATCTGAAATTAGAATGTCCGAAAAATCGACCTACGTTAATGCTGATATTTTCATTGAATGGTTAGAAACGCACTTTTTACCTAGAAGAATGTCCGGGAAGATTCTCCTAATATTCGATGGCCACACTTCTCATACTAGTAATCTATAGTTGCTGGAAATCGCAGGACAAAATGATATTGTATTGCTGTGTTTACCTACACATACCACACACCTACAACCGTTAGATAGAGCGTGTTTTAAATCACTAAAGACCTTCTATTACGTCGCATGTCGTCGTTTTATGAAAACAAATCCTGGATGAATGATAAAAAGGTCGCAATTCGGAAAACTTCTTGCAGAATCATGGCAGAAATCCGCTACTGTGGAAAATGCAGTATCGGCATTTCGTGCTACCGGAATTGTGCCATTTAATTCTGAGGCTATTCCAGATTATGCATACATTAATAACAGTGAAGGCAACACTTCTACATAAGACCCAAATACGTCACAGGTCGGAATATCACATGATCAATTCGAAAGACAAGATGAAATAATGAAAGAACAAGAAGATAATTAAGACCATGCAGGAGAACAAAGTTTAGAGGAAGGGAAAAAGGAACACCCGATAAGCTTCTAGAAACAATTTCACCAATACCGTCCACATCTGCAATAGAAAACGCCCGTAAACGGGGATGAAATATTGCTGCTCTACTTAGTTCAGAAGAAAATATTAACAACATACTACAGATTAACGTAAAAAAGAGAAGTACATAAAAGGAAAAAGTTACTAATAAAACTAGACAAATTAAAAAAGTGAGCACAATGAAAACTACTTCACAGCATAGAAAACGATCTTCTTTATCATTCAACAGTTCTACAGAAATCGTATTAAAAGACTCATCAGATGATGACAATACAGCAGACGATGAAGATTACGAAAATGAATGTGCAGCATGCAAGGAAGACTGCAGGAAAACAAAAAGATCTGATAACTAGATAAATAGTCTTATATGTGGTCGTTGGTTGCACGAAGGGTGTACAATTATTGGGGACAAAAAAATGGAAACACTAATTTTTTGCCTTTGTAAGTAAGTATCCACGTCATCGAATCATAGTTGGCAGTTCGTTGTTTTATTGTAACAATTACTTGTCAATGTCGCAATAAATTTATTTCAGAAGTGTGCAAAATGTCCAGACATTTAAGTAAGGGCAATATTAAAACTAGAAGAAGATTGGTCATCAAGACACGTTGCTGCTGATTTAAATGTTAGTTATAGCTCCATCTCCTAAATTAAAGTAGATGGTAGCAGCAACACGATGTTGTTCGTCGTTTTAGATCTTAACCTCCAAAAGTATTTAGTGAAGAAGAAGATGCTGCGTTGGTAAATTATATTACGCAAGCACCCATTCCCACAGCAGTGGTAGCGCGAGAGGAAACAGAATTTCCAAGTCCGATTAGAACTGCACGCAGACGTGTAAGACAAACTGGTTTAATTAACAGCGCAGCTGCAAGAAAACAATTTTTAACTGAAGACCATAAAGAAATTATAATAGAATTTGCACTCCAATATCTAAATAGAGTAAGGTTATTTCTTCGGACAAAAAGGTTTTCCATTCTTGCAATAATGGTAGAATACAGGTATATAGACCCAGAAATCAACAGTTTGAGGAAAGATGTTCATAGTTTAAATAATAGTGTTGGGTTTTCGGTTAACGTATAGGTGCAGAAGGCCGAGGGACTTGCCTCAATATAGAAAATCGTCTAATAGGAGAGACTTACCGAAATATTTCGAAAGCCATTATGTCACCACGTGTTATTCAAAGATTTCCAGAAAACAATTTCATTTTTCAATAAGATAATTGCGATGTTCACACATCCAGAATTGTTAAAGACTGGATTCAAGAGAGCGGTGTAAATTTATTGGAATGTCCTTCAAAAAGTCCCGATTTGAATCCAATTGCAAACATATGGGCCATTCTTTTAAAAAGAATTCATTCTCAGCAGATTATACCTAGAAATAGAGAGAAATTATGAGAGGGGATACAGGAAGCGTAGCATCATCTTGATGAAAACCATGTTAGGCATTTGGTCCTATTAATGAATAGAAGATTGCAAATGGTGTTAGAAAAAATGGAGCTGCTACAAAATATTAATGATTTAATTCAATTTATATTTTATGTTGAGTTTATTTAGTTATTTAGTTGCCACTATTTTAATAAAACTTTTTAAATTATT
>JABXWE010010556.1:0-40616 GCA_014611495.1 Limonius californicus | reverse complement strand
CTTTCTTTCTCCTGATTTTACTCCTTTCTAATGAAGTCCTAGAAGTCTTGTTAAAAAATGCTACTCCGCTTCAATCGACTGAATAAATTATTTTTGCGTTCGTTCTGGTTTCACCGCTGACTTCTACAAGAGATTCTGTTTTAATCTGATGCTTGCGCTGACTTTTTTAAGTAGTTCTATTCGAATATTTTTGCTTACAGGCTGGTGTTATATCTGACTAACTGATAGCCATCACCAGATTATTCTACTTACTACTACTACACTTAGTACTTACTTTGCCCAATTCTTTGCTGGTAGTCAATTATTTGTATATTATTTCTTTATAAGCGCTGAATGGTTCGGCAATTCCATCACAATGAACGTATTCCATTTTTTCTTCTGACTTTACTCCTTTCTAGTGAGGTCCTAGCAGTCCTTGCCCATTTCAATCGTTTAAATAAAATATTTTTGCGTTCGTTCTGGTTTCAACGCTAACTTTATTAGTAACTCTCTTGTAATTCGATACTAGCACTGACTTCTGCGGTAGCTGTAGTAGAGTACGTTGGTGTTATCTCTGACTAATTGTAAGACATCAATAGACGAAGTGATTTTATTGAATTTTCATACTTACTTTTCTCAATTCCTCGCTAATGGCCAGTTACTTACTTACTACTTCTTCGGCAAATCTATTGCTATTATTTCATAAATAAGTATTTAGAACAAGTGTTTTACAAGTTACAAGCCACTCTATCATTATGACTTCCTAAGAACATGGTTTATCCTGACAATACGATAAAACCGTCTAATTTAACATATCAGTCAATAATTATGTCTTAATTTGAACATCTTGTTGTTATATTTCAAGTGATTGAATAGAATATTCTTGGGTCCGAAATGGTTTTAAAGCTGACTTTATTAGTAGCTCCAGCAGAAGATTCTCTTTTAATCCGATATTTCTGCTAATTTTTTTAAGTAGTTCTACTGAAATATTCTTGCTTACAGGCTGGTGTTATAATATCGGACTAACTGACAGCCATTACCCGATTATTCCACTTTGTTCCATTTGGTACTTATTTCTTCCAATTCTTTGCTAGTCTTCAATTATTTGTATGCTGTTTCTTTACAAGCGCTGACTTTTTTCGGTAATTCCATCAGAATGAGCATATTCCGTTTTGGTATTACGGTATTGTTCTCCTACTCTGTTGTTAGAAATGCTTTCCACATCATTTTCACCAAGATATCCTTTGTTATTAACACTAACGTCTTACAAAAATTTATTAAATTAAACTTGTTGAGGTCAGCACTAAATTACTAATTTACATACTAGCGGTAACTTATTCGGCAAATTCTTCGGAATGATTCTACAAATAAGTTTTTTTAAACAAGGTTCTTAAGAATTTCAAGTCAATCTATTCTTATGAATCCATAAGAATATATTTTCCTTCGATAATATTATAAGACTTTACAACTTAACATTTAAGCTGACACATGCACTGACTTGTTGGTAGTTCTACTGCAATATGCTTGGTTGCGGGCTGGTGATATCTCTGGCTAACTGAGATACATCAGCAGAATATGCTGTGTTGTTTTATTTAATACTCACTTGTCCCAGTTATTTGCTAGTGGTCAACTATTTGTATGAAACTTCTTTATTACCGCTGATTTATGCGGTAAATCTATCAAAATAAGCATATTTCTTTTTAATATCAGGGGTAAATTATTTGTTCTCTTATTTTGTTGTTAGAAATGCCTCCTTTTCGCTTAGAAACTTTTCAACTGATAATATCAGTCAATAATTACGGTTTCACTTTGAAAATCTTGTGAATACAAATATAGTGAGATAACTTCTTCTGACTCTACTCCTTTCTAGCGAGGTCCTAGAAGTCTTGTTAAGAAATGCTACATCGTATCAATTGATTGAATAGAATAGTTTCGCATTCGTTCTGATTTCAACGCTGACTTTATTAGTAGCTCCAACAAGAGATTCTGTTTTAATTCGATACTTGCGCTGACTTTTTATGTAGTTCTACTGGAATATTCTTGTTATATCTGACTAACTGATAGCTATCACCAGATTATTCTACTTTATTCCATTTAGTACTTACTTCTTCCAATTATTTTCTAGTGATCAATTATTTGTATGTTGTTTCCTTATAAGCGCTGATTTTTTCGGTAGTTCCACTAGAATGAGCGTATATCGTTTTAGTACTATGGTATTTTCCTTTATTCTGTTGTTAGAAATACCTTTCGCTTCGCTTTCGTCAGGTTATACTTTGTTATTAGCGCTAACTGCTATGTTAATTTATTAGATTAAATCTACTGGGGTCAGCGCTAAATTACTAATTTACGTGTTAGCGGTAAATTCTCCGGAATGATTTTATAGATATGCTTTTTGAACGAAGTTCTTAAGAATCAAGTCAATCTATTATTATGAATTCCTATGAATATACTTTACTACAATAATATTATAAGATTGTACAATTTAACATTTAATCTGACACACGCGCTGACTTTTTGGTAGTTCTACTGCTTGGTTGCGGGCTAGTGGTATCTCTGGCTAACTGAGATACATCAGCAAAATATGCCGTTTTGTTTCATTTAATACTCACCTTTTCCAATTATTTGCTAGTGGTCAACTGTTTGTATGAAACTTCTTTATTACCGCTGATTTATTCGGTAATTCTATCAAAGTATGTATTTGATAACTCTTCTAGAATATACTTACTTTCAGGCTGGCATTGTCGCTAATTAACTGAGAGCCATCAATTACTACTTTTTCCATTTAGTACTCACCTTCTCCAATTCTTTGCTAGTTGTCAATTAGCTGTATTAATAGCTGTAAAATAAATAATACCGATTTTTTCCTTATTAGCACTGATTTATTCAATAATTCTACCAGAATGAAGTAATTCCTTCTTGAAATTATTTTTTCTCTTATTCCTTCCTCTTCGGTTCCACCAGGTTTTACTTTGTTATTAATGCTAATTACTTACGCAGTTTTATTGGACTAATTGTGCTAAAATACTAATTTTCTGATTCTGTTACTTTCTTGATTTTCAAATATCACCAGCAGATTTTTGTCTTACTTGCTGCTGCTAACTAACAAGATATTCTCTTTTAATCCGTTACTTGCGCTGATTTTTTTGGTAACTCTACTAGAACATGCTTTCTTTCAGGCTGTTGTTATCCCTGATTAACCGAGAGACAACGGCAAAATATACCTCTTTGTTCCATTTAGTACTCACCTTTTCCAATTCTTTGCTAGTTGTGAATTCAGCAATTCCACCTGAATGAGCTCATTCCTTCTTGGTATTAGGGCTGAATTATTTTTTCTCTTAATAATGTCTTCCACTTCGGTTTTAGCATGCTTTACTTTGTTGTTAGAACTAACTACTTACGCAATGTTATTGGAATAATCGCGTTAAGTTACTAATTTTCTTATTCTGTTATTTTCTGGCTTTTGGAATATTACAAGATTCTTTTCTCACTTGTTAGTGCTAACTCCTTTGGAAAGTCCGGCGGAATGATTGCATATATAAATATTTTTAATAAGTTTCTTAAAAATCCCAGGTCAATCTGTTAATATTATTGATTACGAATATACTTTTGGTACTATAACATGACACGTCCATCTAATTTAAGATATAAGTCAATAATTATGGCATAACTTTCAAAATGATGATAACCCAAAAATAGTGAGATAACTTCTACTAACTCCTGGAAGTCTTGTTATGAAGTCGGGGTCCGTATTAATTAATGGAATACAATATTTTTGCGTTCAATCTGATTTTAACGCTGACTTTGTTAGTAATTGCAGCGAGAGATTCTCTTTTACCGATACTGGCGCTGACTTCTTGGTAGCTCTATTAAATTATTCCTACTTTCAGACTGGTGCTATCTCTCACTCATTGAGACACATCAGCAGAAGATGTTACTTTGTGCGATATTCATACTTAGTTTTACCAATTCCTTGCTAATGTTCAATTACTCGTATCTTATTTTGTTATTAACATTGATTTCTTCGGTAATTCCATGAGAATAGGTTTATTACTATTTGGTATTAGGACTGAATGGTTTCTTCCCTTACTCCGCTGTGACAAATGTCTTCCTCTTGGCTTCTATCAGGCTTTATTTTTATATTAGCGCTGCTTCCGCAATTTAATGAAGTAAATTTGTGCCATCTTGATGTTACCTCTGTATTACTAATTTTCTTTTCTGATATTTTTGTTGTTGGAATAGCACCAGGAGATTCCTGCTTTATTTACTAGCGCTTACTTCTAAGTACTTCGCAATGATTCTCTAAATAAGTAATTTTAAGGAAGTTCTAAAAAATTGCTAGGAAATCTAATAAGATAAGACCTCTAATTTAACTTATCAATCATTAATTAAGGTTTTCTTAGAAAATCTTAAGAACACAGAATTAGTGAGATATGTGTAACTTCTCCTGAGTTTATTCTTTTCTAGTGAGGTCCCTAGTAGTGTTAACAAATCCTACTCCATTTAAAAGACTTAATAAAATATTCTTACCGTCGAAGTGGTTTTAGCGCTGATATTATTAGTACCTCGAACAAGATATTTCCATTTATTCCTATATTTGCGCTGCGTTTTTGGTAGCTCTACTGGAATATGAATACTTTCGGGCTCGTGGTGTCTCCGGTTAGCCGAGACACATTAGCAGAATGCGCTGGTCCATTTGATACACACTTTTTCCAGTGTTTTGTTAGTGATAAATTGTATGTTTTTATTTCCTTATTAGAGCTGATTTATGTGGTAATTCCATCAGAATGAATGGAATATGAATACTTTCGGGCTCGTGGTGTCTCCGAATAACCGAGACACATTAGCAGAATGTGCTAGTATATTCCATTTGATACTCACTCCTTCCAATGTTTTGTTAGTGATCAATTATCTGTTTTTATTTCCTCATTAGCGCTGATTTATTTGGTAATTCCATCAGAATGAGCTCATTCCTTCTTGATGTTAACGCTTAATTATTTGTTCTCTTATTCCGTTGTTAGCAATACCTTCCTCTTCGTTTTCACCAGGCTTTATTTTGGTATTAGAATTGATTTGTTAAAGGTGGTGCCGCTGAATTACTTGGATTTTCTTACGTGTGTTACCTGTAGTTTCGATTGCTTTCATAGTTCTTCTCTGCTGTTAATATTGTGTTATTTATATTTCTTCATATGAATAGCTTCGAGTACTAGCAGGATAGGTTTTTATTTTATTTTTATGCCTGGCTTGCCGCTGAATTGATGACTTATATTGTCTTCCATTATTAGGCCGTCCTAACATATTCCGTACCCAGTTTTATCACAATCGCATCTGCTGTCGTTTTTGACAGTTTCGACAAAATATGGAATATTTGACATTTATTTCCGAAGGATGTTTTTCCCTCCCTATAACAAGCAGGAATAAATGGTTTTGTATTATTTTATTAACACGGCATTAGCTCAAACTTTTACAATTTTATCAGAGTATCATTTTGTAGTATAAGCCCTGAATAAGTTACATCTTAATTAGTGCTAGCGCTGTCTTGTTAATCTTAATTTATTATTAACGCTGACTATAATAGTACTACCAAAATGCTCTTCTTTATGATCTAAGCGCAAATTATGTGTACTTTAATCTGTAACCACCACTAATTTGTTTAGGATCTTTTAAGTAATGAAAAACTTTTTCAGATCGATGTGATATCTACTGGAGTTCTTCGGAGTTTGGTTTTTCTGGTGTAAACCCTGAATTATTTATATTTCATTCTGTTTTAAATATTAAGGTTTTTAGCGTCTGCTTAAGAGCTTTAAAGCTATTTCATTATTCTAGTTGGTTCTATTTATATTTCTGCCGGAGTAATGTTTTTTTCTGGTGTAAGCGCTGATTTATTTATATTTCATACTTTTCCTGGGTCTACCCACATTTTCTTTCTATGGGTTTATATTGTATTGCTTGCGTTGGTATTCTGTTGAGGGCCATCCGGATTAAATTACTCTTTCAATTCTCTTTATATTCTTGAGCTCTTTCTGCAACTGAATATATATGTAATTCTTGCATTTCTGTGTTTCTAAATCTTCTCGTGTACAACCCTTCATGGCGCTTAGAGATTTCATTTTTGATGATATATTTTCTTGTAGATTGTTTCGTACTTCCGCAGTTTGTGTCTAATAAAGTCATCTCTTCGGGCTTCGATCGTGTTGTCGCAGAATTGATTCATGCTGACGTTTTGTTAACCGTAGCATTACCGAAGCTATTTGATAATGCTACCTGCAACGGTTAGCGAAACGTCAGCGCCAATCAAGGCTAGAACGACGAAGTTTAAGAAGCCCGAATCAAAATATCCTTACATCTCTTCTAGTTTTAGCGCTTACTTATTTTGAAACTTCCTTGAGATTATTTTCTGGGATTTTTTGTATATCCATTCGTAGTCTGGAATGGGCTGATTACTCAGCTTTACTCTTCGCATTACTGTAAATCTTTAAACGTGAATTATTAATTGCACTACAGAGATTGTTTATAACTACCTACTTACATTTCACATTAAAATCAATCTACCAAGAAATTGAATATTCTGCATGTTTTATATTTTAAATCCCATAAATTCTGTTCTAGATTATTAAGTGATTTATTGCATATTTTTAACATGTGTTGTACTAAAATTAAAGTAGCGGAATATTATAAAAGCAAGTAAATAAAGAGCGTGGAAAACGTATCAATATCAAACTGATTTTGAAAAAACGTTCAACGTAATTATCATTTTCGTGCTGTCGTTAAGTCCAATCAAAATACAACACCCGCTGTTTAATATATTATACCGATGTTACAATAAAAGGGGAAAAGGGTTCGACAACGCACCTCAGTCAGCAGAAGTATAAAACAGCATCAGCCCGAAAGCAGCAGAACGAAAAATATTCCACATAAAGTCAGAATGTAACAGCGGTAATAATATTTTACTGCAGCGACCAAGATTAAATTGAACAGCGGATTAAAACTGGTCAACAAGAATAAAACCGGATGTACGTTCGAATCCATAAACCCACGTTTTCGAAAGCGGATTACACAACTTTTTACTTTTTGCGTTTCACGCGATTAATTTTCGAATTTAAATTCCCAAACGCAAGAATTATTCGAAAAATCGGGCAAGGAAATAATAGTTTCAGTTGATTTAATTTCAAATTAAAATCAACTTAAAGAATATTGCCTGAAATATTGTTTTGTTTTTGGAAGGAAAATAAACCAATTACGTTTAATAGATGGAAGCACATCGCTCTGTCATGGATTATTTCATTTTTAAAGCATTTCCTGGTGTTTTACCGTTCCAAGTTCCCAGGCTTTCAAAGTGACGGCGAGTTGTAGTTTTTTTCTAAATCGCATTCGCCTTCAATAATAAAACTTAACACGGTAAAGCTTCTAAAGCAAATTACAGCAGCCGCCTGCCAGAAAGTAAAGAGCACTTTTGAGCCTTGCTGTATTGCAACGTCACATTTACCATTTTTTGCCTGGTTTAATTGAGGTAACATTGAGCATTTAGCCGACTCTCGGTATAAACGTGTACGCGTTGGATTTTACTATAAAAAGATGCAGATTTTTGGGTCAGTATAACCTTTTTTCGGGGTTTTTTCTTCCAACATTATAACCTTTAAAGGACACATTATTCGATTCGGTTTATTTCCGTGCCCCGATAGGATTGGGATTATCCTCGATTTAAAATATTGTAACAATCAATTCGAACTGGAATTAAACAATCAGAAACGTAAAAAATCGGCCTCCAAATGTGGATTCAAATAATAAATTGCATTTCGAGATCTATTTTAATACTAGCTTCATAATTAAAGTATTATAAACACAGCATAACATGGTATTTCATTCCCATTCAGGTTGAAACACAATCCGATGAATTTTAAAAGGGATTTTAACGGATTCACATACGCTTTTTTAAAATTTGAATTTAAATAATATATTGGTTCTATTTAGTAGTAGTAGTAGATTATGGGCGGGGAGGCTGAGATGCCCAGCAAGTGGACCCTTCTGACTCAGCCCTAGTATCCTCTCAATAATCACTACCGCCACTCTCTTCTTCTCGTACATATTCCGCCACTCTTTGAGCAAACCTTCCTGGTATTCATTGCAACGTCCGTTCATGCGAGCGAACTCAACTCTGCACTGTGAAGCGTTGCTGGGCCGAAAACTTTATGTCTCAGTCGCATTCGCGTCTCGCATTCACGCCTCGCATTCTCCTAGAAAATGGAAGGCTCTTTCCTCCTGCCCTCCCGCAAGTCTGACATAGTGGGTCGTCCTGTACACCTAGGAAGGTTAGGTGTCTTCTGAGTTTACAGTGGCCTGTGACTCCTATCAATAGATTGAGAGTCCGTCATCCTCCAGCCTCCGGTGTGCTCATTCGATTAGGGATGAGGTGACCTGTTGCCTTGAAAAACCTAGAGAGGGTTCCGGTCCAGGCAGGTTTCGCCGGCTCCAAGTTTGGCAAGCTTATCTGCCTTCTGGTTGCCAGGGATTCCACAGCATCCCGTACTCAGACTAGTTTCACTAATTTTAGCCTTGCGAGTTCTTCCAGAGCGTCTCCACCTTCCTGGACGAGGGCTGGCTTCGTCCTGGGTGAGCAGATGGCTTTAAGCGCCGTTTGGCTGTCGGAGCAGATGTATACCAATTGTTCTGCTCCACCACCACCACCATCACCAAGATGGCCTAGACTTCTGCCTGGAAAACCTTAGTATATTTCCTAAGTGCAGAATTCTCAGACTAGCGAGCCTAGTGGGAGATATACCTCATTCCGCTCCCACTGTTTCTTCTCAGGAATTGTGAAAGACTACATACTTTCCGGTCTCAATCGATCCTTCCCTTCTATCATCTTGCAAGCAGAAAAGTGAAGTTATTTTTCCTCCATTATCTTGCCAGCATCTGTTGTCCCGTATTCGGACGTGGGCCGCCATGACCTCTTTTATTTACCACATACAAAGACTTGACAGCCCTAGCAGGATTTCTAATACAGCCGTTGGGGTTGTCCTCATTGTTCCGGTGATTCCTAAGCAGGGCAGTCTCTGGATCTTAGACAGCCTCAGGGCGATAATCGTCCGTTGTACAATCGGCCACTAGACCACCGAGCCATACTGTTTTCTAGGTCTGATTACTGTCGAATACAGCCAGTGAAGAATTTTAGGGCGTAAGCACCGCCACCTGGCGCAACTGCCAAAAGGCCGCTATGGACCTTTCCATTATTTTGTCGATGTACGACTTCTAGCCTAATTTACTGTCTAGGGTCAGCCCTAAGTACTTGACCTACTGCTTAAGTGCCAGAAGCTCTTCGTTACCTAAGGTTATCTATTTTCCGCCTTTTGGAAAAAGTATCTTCCCAGTCTTAGATGGGTTGACCAAAAGACCGTTTTCGTCACTCCAGCTCTCTGTAATTCTGCAGGCTATCTGTAGTCTTTCGCAGACGACCTTCCAAAACCGACCGGTCACCGTCACCCGTGTATGCCTGCGCATAGAATCCTGCAATGGTAAGTTGCTCCATAATGCCGTCCATTATCTGGCACCATAGATAATATGACAGGCAACTGTCTTGGGGACAACCACCCTTCACCTCTATGTCTACCTGGCAGACCCTTAAAACGGCATTTACCCCTTTGTCTTCCAGCGTTGACTTTACCTATCTGATCAACACTTCAGGAGTGTCCTTGGCCTGAAGGGAGTCGAAGATTGTCAACGGCTGATCGAATTGGGATTGTTCCAGATTTACAATATTATAAGAATCAATTTAAACTGGAAGTAAACGAAGCCAATGAACTTCCAAATATGGATTCACATAATAAATTACATTTGACATCCATTTCAATACTAGCGTCATATTTAAAGTATTATAGACACTGTATAAAATGGCATTTTATTAACATTCAGTATAATCCTCAACCCGATGAGTTTTAAGAGGGATTTTAACATATTCGCTTGGTTTATTTTTTAATTTTGGTTCAAATAATATATCGATTCGCATATTTATTCCACATTCAGATAAATCTGTAAATGCTGCTATTCGTTATTAAAATAACTTTGAATCTGTATCGAAATCGAAAGCAGTCCGATAATTTTGATTTTGGAATTGAATCTATCACGGCTTTAAATTCTAGAAGGCATTCTTGCTTCCACAGCCGGTTATCGTGTGCCAAATTTATAACATTTGATAATGTGGTGAGCATCATGCATTAGACAACCCTTGTTCATTCGAACTCAGGTACCCAATTATATAAAAAGGCTGGATAGATCTCCCGCCATGCATCGAGTAGGGGTTTAAACTCCTGACCTTTCGCACTGAAGCCCAGTGCTTTAATCATTGGACTACAATGGCGGTAATTTATTCGTATTCCTCTTTAAATTATTACAAAACGGTTTAACTTGAATCTGATCTAAATCCGTTGAAGATACAAATTCGGAAATTCCATCAGATACGAATCCATCTGATTTGGGTTTGATGTGAAAGGGATTGCGATTAACTTCCACTTACATTTCGTTCTGGAATCCCAACTGGATCCAGCTCCAAAACATTTTTGAATTGAAAATTAAAAAATTTTTGTTTTCGGAGAGCTTTTATATGAATTTCAATAATTCGTCTTTCGGCTAATTTGGCGTTGAAACGAAACTAAGGGCATTTGAATTCCGTTCCAAAACCAAAACTGAATCCCATTTTTGGTACGATGAATCTAAATCAAAATCCCCGTTCGATCGACATATTTCATTTTTCGAGATTCTTTGTATATTTACTACACCACGAATTGTTCCAAAGCTATGTATTGTATGTTTGATCTATCAGGGCAGGTAATTTTTATATTAATCTGATTAATTCCTAGGTCATAAACTTTTGATCTAAGAGGTTTGACCGTGTAAACAATATCAAATTAATAGGATTAACTTAAAAACTAATACACATCTGGATATTTGAATTACATCCGGTTGCGTACAAAATTTTAGTTTTTTGGATGGATTAGCAAATTAATCTAACATGTATTTATGTCAATTCGCTCTTCTGTGAATGTAAGGTAACAATGGATTCGGATTATACTTGAGTGTGTGTATAATTAACATCAAACCGCAGGCATCTAGAGCTATTTAATCCTGTTAGCAAAAATGCCTTCTATTAATTTGAATGGTTTTTTCAAGAAATTTTTAAAAATAACGTGCTATCGTGCGAATTTACATACTGTCACGAAGTGGCCAAGACTTTTAATCAATTGAACCCATCTATTTCGTAACTAATTTATTTACTGATATTACTTAAAGCAGGATATCTTTAACTACAGGTGTTACTGAATGAAGAAAACTTCAATAAATAAAGCTCTTAAACAAATCTATCATTCTCGGTAGCACCATTCGATACTACCTTAAGGCCGTATGTACAATTTTGCACATTCCGACTCAGCGGAATTTGTCTTCTTTCGAATGCGATAAGGCACACTGTTATGTGGCAAAATAAAAATGGGACACTAAAAATTTTGTTACTTGCCAAACGCGCGTTTACGTCTGCAGATAACAAAATTCATCTTCAGAACGGGTCAATCAGCTCCCGGAGCACTGTTGCAGCAAGAAAGTCTTTAGTAAAACAGGATAGGGAGTGTGTCAAAATAAGTGGGCGCCATCCTTTCTTCCAGTTTTAAGGAGATCCTATTAAAAGAGCCAAAAAGTCGAACCTACCTTGTTGTGCTTCCTCCCTGCCGCAACACTATTGACAAAATACTCACGAAGAAGTAAGATAAACAAAGCAACAAGTCTCCGGTTATTAATGATAATTATAAATATATGTATTAATGAAATAACAAATGGTTGGGACAGTTACATTCCAATAAATGGCACATACGTTCCAAATCAGAACGCGAGTCAATCCTGCTATACCTTAAATATGTATAATAAAATAAAAAGCCTCGTGACGCCTGAAGTTGTTGCCTCAGCCGGCACGGCTTACTATATTTACGGTAAGAATAAAAAGGAAAGAACTGCGAACCTAGTTTCAACTGAGTCCATAACACAATACAATACAAATGAAATATTAGGTCCAACAAACATATGGCAACAGAAAGTTGCTTTATTTACAGGTAGTACAACCTATTATACGTTTCATAACTCGAAGCACTTAGTAAATAATAGAAGGAAGGTCACTGTTCACAATCTTCACTGCTAGCTGATAATAATACAACTAGTTTTTATCTCAGCAGCGGTGAGGTCGGAGGAAGATCGGTAGATTAACTTACGCACGGTCGGCGCCCCCGAGCACAAGATTCGTGGAATCAGGAAAGAAGACAGCTAGGCTGACGTCACTGGCTCTCAACATATTGCGTACGACATACGAACGATATCGCCAAGTCGCAGCTTACTTTATCGGCAAATGATACCAAGTGTGCTCGGAATAATATCCATATTATCCACTGAGCTAGGTGCTGAATATTTTATAGAAGCTTCGCAACAGATGTGTGATCGAAACGATGGAGAAAACACAACTGGGTGTTTCGAACGTCAAACGCGCCAATCGGCAGTACAGATCGCATGCTAGAACATCAGCTTTTCACGGGATCGTTTAAAGAAAAAAAATTTGAACGGGACCAATTTTATCTGTAACAACGAAAAAGGAAACCACACGGTATTCGCAGCTATATTGTCGATTTTGGTACACACACACAATCTGACTTAATTATCGACTTTTTAACTGCAAAAAGATGGTAGTCTCCAAAATGCGTGGACAATGTTCACGAAAACGAAAATTTATGATTTGACGGTACTGGGTCATATTCAATAATTAGGTAACGTTATAATGCTCTTCTCCTTCTAAACTAGGCTGGAGCCTTATAAATAGAGAAACCCGGAAGTCTTCTATAGACAAGTTATGGTTTGCCTCTGTGTTGCAGTATAATTGTGTACAGGATATTTCAGTAATGTCTGTAGCTAAGGTTATCGTATTGTAAGTAATATTACAAATAAATAAATTAGTTAAACATTGGACGAGGTTGTTTGATTAAAAGTGTTGGCTGGACTAAACGCGTTCGCGATTGGGGCAAAGTTCACTTTGTGCAAAGTGTATGAGATCTGAGAGAATTAAAAAAATATTGAATCCAATTCGAGAAGGACATTTGAGTCCAATCCCAAAAACGAAATTACTATTACAAAGGGTCTGGTTCAAAAAACCTTTGAAATCCATGAAAATCATTAATAAATTTATGTATCTCCTGTTTTGCGGATTTCCTTCATGTTTACACAACGAATTTTTCCAAAGCTGTTATAAGCCCGGTTTATCAGCGCAGGCATTTTTTCATATGAACCCCATTAATTAAACAAAAAAGAGAAGCTTAATTAAATTAAAAGCGTAGCAACCGGGTGATGTATTATATAAAGTAGCGTAAGGGTTAGCTTTCCATTAGGACAAATGTAATGAAAAATGCGGTTTCTCTGCACACGATGTGTGTTGCGACTTTTTATATTCATACCCTCTTTTGCACTACCTCGTTACTTACTGCAAATGAGAGATTGTCTTTTTGAGGAGCTTTTTGTGTCCGCCCTAACCAAACTTTAAAACGGTCGCTGGTTTTTGGATATCTTCGTCCGGTTTAGACCGAACAGTTCGAATAATTTGTTCGAGCTAACAGAAAAATTAGTCCTGATTGGGTTACATCCATAAATGTGCAATTTAAATTCTTTAAAGGGAACGGAAACTTCCGTCCTTTCAAGCTCCGACCCAGCGGGCTTTATAGTTCCACTAATTTATGAATGCGAAAGCTTTAAATGTCTGCGAAACGACAGTCAGTTGAACTGCAAGTTAGTTCTCCTAATTACACCCTTTACTTTGCAATTAACTTAATCAAATTGCCGCAATTAGCCGCCATTTCAGCTGGCTATGGAGCGGTAGCCCACACAGGGCGTTCAGCAAAAATCGGACAAGCAGAGCTTAAGGGCCTTAAACTGCGTTTAAAATTTGCCAACCTCGGATAATTCTGCGGTCTCTAATTGGCTGTGGTCTCGCTGTGAAGTGGTGAAAACGCCGGTGGAAACACCACAACGTGAAGGGGTGACGTAAACTTCTAATTAATTTTTAACGTAAATTATAACCGTTATTAACTGCGGATGAAAAATCGCCGGCGCCGGCCATGTCACTGGTTTTTTTTGTTGTGTTTGCACAGAGATTTTATAGGAAAATTAAACGTAGGATGATGCATGGCCTAGATTGATGTTTCGATATTAGTTTATCGGAAAGCTGGCTGTTTTAATCGAAAAATGTGGTTGTTTGATAACTTGACGTTGAAACAGAACGTTTTTATTAATGCTTTTAGACATAATAAAAAAACATTTTCAAATGAAAAACGCATTCTAGTAGATAAAGTACAATTTAGTAAATAAAATATGAACGTCCTAAAAAATTTTATATAGAAGAGTATTAATATGTGATGAATAATTAATCTAACTATTAATTTAAAATCATTTTTAAACGCAGAATTATATTATATTTTAGCGAAAATTAAATAGTTTACAATATCAACCAACATTCAAATTCTGTAGAATAACTTCTTTAAATGAGCTAAACGAAGAAAATGCCTTCCCTATCATTTGGAAACACTGACGTATTAGTAGAAAATGTGAACTTGAAAATATAAATCCAAAAGAAAAATTCTGATGTCCAAAATCGATTGAAACACGCTAAATATTCCGACACCAAAATCCTAAGACAAATAAATAAAATAAAATTCCAAATCGGAAGATTAAAATATTCCACCTCTTAGCGTGAACTATACCGACTCTCAATAGAAAGTATAGCATTAGGACAGACTAAAGATTCATATTTTAACATGAAATTGACAATTAAAATTAGAAAAAAAATTCAAATACGGAAATCGGGTTGGATATTTCAAGTAAGCCAATTCAAATAATGCATGTCGATTCCGTAAATAATCGAGATTTAATATGAAATTCAGAAGATGAATCAGAAAGAAAAATTCATATATCCAAAATCGATGTAATAATTCCAAATATTCCGACTCCGAAATCCCAAGACGAATTCGAAAATAAAATTTCAATCATATAATTCAAATATTCCAGCTTTTAATGTGAACTGTACCGACTCTCAATGGAAAATTTAACATTTGGATAGACTAAAGATTCAAAATTAACAAGAAATTCGTATCTAGAATTAGAAAAAAAGTTCACATACGGAAATCGGTTTGGATATTTCAAGTAACCCAATTCTGAATGTCAAATAATGCATGCCGATTCCGTAAATAATCCAGATTTAATGTGAAATACAGAAGATGAATCAGAAAGAAAAATTCATATATCCAAAATCGATGTAGGTAATAATTCCAAATATTCCGACTCCGAAATCCTAAGGCGAATTCGAAAATAAAATTCCAATCAGAAAATTCAAATATTCCAGCTTTTAATGTGAACTGTACCGACTCTCAATAGAAAATTTAGCATTTGGATAGACTAAAGATTCAAAATTAACATGAAATTCAGAAGAAAACAAAATTGTAATACGGAAATCGGTTTAGAAATTGCTAATATCCCAGTTCTGAATGTCAAATAATGCATGTCGATTCCGTAAATAATCCAGATTTAATGTGAAATTCAGAAGATGAATCAGAAAGAAAAATTCATATATCCAAAATCAATGTAATAATTCCAAATATTCCGACTCCGAAATCCTAACACGAATTCGAAAATACAATTCAAAATCAGAAGATTAAAATATCCCAGCTCTTAGTGTGAACTGTACCAACTCTCAATAGAAATTATAGCATTTGAACAGACAAAAGATTCATATTTAAAATGAAATTGGTAATTAAAATTAGAAAAAAAATTCAAATACGGAAATCGGTTTGGATATTTCAAGTAACCCAATTCTGAATGTCAATAATACTGTATGTCGATTCCGTAAATATTCTAGATTTAATGTGAAATTCAGAGGATGAATCAGAAAGAAAAATTCATAAATCCGAAATCGATGTAATAATTCTAAATATTCCGACTCCAAAATCCTAAGACGAATTCGAAAATAAAATTCCAAATCAGAAGATTAAAATATTCCAGATCTTAGTGTGAACTGCAGCGACTCTCAATAGAAAGTATAGCATTTGAATAGACTAAAGATACATATTTTAACATGAAATACCTAATCAGAATTTGAAAAAAATGAATACGGAAATCGATTTGGGAATTTCAAATATCTCGTTCTGAAAGTCAAATAATGCATACCGATTGAGTAAATATTGAAAATTTAATGTGAACTTCAATAGATGAATCAGAAGATATAAAAAATCAATTTAAAAATTGCAAATATTCCGATCTGAATATAAAGTGTTTCATGTAGATAGACGGAAAAGTCGAATTTAATTTTAAGTGCCCAAAACGACTTCTGCAAGAAACTCCGCGGTCCAAATCTGTTCAGAAAATTCAAATATTCAAGCCTTGAATGTAACATGTAACATCTGGATGGACTGGATATTCGAAGTTTTATATGAAGTTCGTAAAATGCACTTGAAATGTAAATTCGAATATCTAATTAGGTTTAGAAATATCAAATATCCCAGATCTGAATGTCAAATAATGTATGTGGATTGAATAATAATTGGAAATTTAATGTGAAAATTGGAATACGAATCGAACAAACATTCTGATATCCAAAATCAATTTCGGAATTGTATATATATTCCGGCTCCCAGTAGAAATTTTAACATGTAGATGGACAGAAAATTCTAACTTTGACATAAAGTTCCTAAGACGAATTCGAAAAAAAATTTCAAATTTCAAATCAGTTGAGAAAATGTAAACATTCCAGCTCTGAATGTAACATCTGAACTGACTGAATATTCGAAGTTTTATATGAAATTCGTAAAATAAATTAAAGCTAGATTCGAATATCGAAATCTGTTTGGAAATATCAATAATCCCAATTCTGAATTTCTAATAACGAATGTACATTCGGTTAAGATTCGAAGTTTAATCTGAGATTCCGAATATGAATCGAAAAGAAAACTTCTGATATCCAGAATCGATTTAAAAATTCTAAATATTCCGATCCGAATGTAAATTTTAACTTGTAGATAGACAAAAAATTCAAAATTTAACTTAAAGTGCGTAACATTACTTCGATAAAAAATTTCCTAGTCCAAATCTCTACCGAATATTCAAATATTCCAGCCCTGAATGTGAAATGTAACATCTGGATGGACTGGATATACGAAGTTAGTAACACGAATTCCGAAGATAAAGTTTGAAATACAAGTCGGATTGGAAATTCCAAATATTCCGTTTCTTTATAGGAAGCTTAACATTTGGATAGATAAAAGATTCGAATTTTGACCTGAAATCGTTACTTGAATTCGAATAAATTCTATTATAGATATCGGTTTGAAAATTTCAGAAAGATTCGAAGCTTAACATGAATTTCGGAATATGAATCGAGAAGAAAAATTCTATGGACTAAAATCGATTTAGAAATTCCAAATATTCCGATCCAAATATACAGTTTAACTTGTAGACTGACAAATAATTCGGAATTTAACTTGAAGTGCGTAACATGACTTCGATAAAAAAATCCGCAGTCTAAATCTGTACAGAAAAATCCAAATATTGCGATTCTTTGCAGAAAGTTTAACATTTGAATAGATAAAAGATTCGAATTTTGACCTGAATTCGTTATTTGAATTCGAATAAATTATATTATAGATATGGGTTTGAAAATTTCAGAAAGATTCCAAGCTTAACATGAATTTCGGAATATGAATCGAGAAGAAAAATTCTAATGCCTAAAAGCGATTTAAAAATTCCAAATATTCCGATCCGAATATACAGTTTAACTTGTAGACTGACAAATAATCCGGAATTTAACTTGAAATGCGTAACATGACTTCGATAAAAAAATCCGCAGTCTAAATCTGTACAGAAAATTCCAAATATTCCGATTCTTTGCAGAAAGTTTAACATTTGGATAGGTTAATGATTAAAATTTTGACCTGAAGTTCGCAATTTGGAATCGAAAAAATTTTATTATCGAAGTCGGTTTGAACATTTCAAGAAGATTCGAAGTTTAACATGAATTTCGGAATATGAATCGCAAAGAAAAATTCTGATATCCAAATTCGATTAGAAAATTATAAATATACAACCCTGCATATAAAGTTTTACATGCAGATAAACATAAGATTCAAAATCTAATATCCAAATACATTCCAGTTCTAGATATATAAACCACTATTTGGATTGACTAAAGTTTCGAAATTTTATAGGAAGTTCGTAACACCAATGCTGAATAATATTCAGGAAGTTAGTTTGAACAACTCCAAATATTTTCGCAAATTAAAAATCTGAATCGATTACGAATTGAATTTCGATTTTATATTGTATATAAATAGTTCTTATCTGTACGTGAATGAAACTAGGATGGAAATATCAACTTTTGATTAATGGAATCCAAAATCCGATTAATTTTCAGGAAAATGAATTTGGAATTAATTGGTGGACTTCAACTTGTAAAGTACCAATGTCCTCGTTCTAAATGTAATCGACTCAAAATTAAATCTACAATTTAAAAACATAATCCTGCTGGTAAACTGAATTTAATTAGTATATGGACCAAAGTAAATCAGAACAAACTGTACAGTCTAAAATCTATTGGCTTTGAAAATGTGAATACATTTATTTTTAATATAAGATCTAACTTACATAATATTTAAAAGGAAAAGTGAAATCTTATCCAGGATCCAAAAATATTACAAATTAACATTGGAATCTTAAGTGGTTCAATGTAAATCCAAGAAGTTTACCTAAACCTTAATGTTATAATATTTATATACGTGGGCAATGAATGAGGCTTAGACTCGGTGGCTGTAAAATAATATGGCAAAAATAGAAAGATAATGAAGAGAAAGAAATAGGAAATCTGATCACATCGGAAAGAACCTGTAGCGTAATTACTTGTTTGTAAGTAATACATATGAATGATCCATAAGATTGTTCGTAGAACCTGTATTGTCAATAATAATATTACAACCTCTAATTTCGATTTAATCTGAAACTTTTGTGATGGAGTTTCTTCTTGATACAAACGTAACGAAGCAATTTTATTTAAATTTTGTTATTAATATTGTTACGTATTTTTAATTATATCTTGTAGATGGGAAGTTATCATCGGATGACATTGACATTTATGTTTTGTTGTCATTCCAATTGTTGACCAATCCATACACAAAAGACGAGCGAAAACAATCGACAATCGAGGGACGCTTACTTCATTCTGCTAGGAAATCCTCATTTTGTATAATTTACCCAAAATCCCGGCCGTAAGTTAATTGAAACACTTCGAAGATGTACTCAAATATTAACACTTTGTTTTATTTCAAGAAACACATAAATAATTACACAAATTTACATATTTGCGGAGCTGCAGAAAAACGTGCTTTCAGCTTGGTGGTAAATAAGCAACTCTCAACTTTTATTTACCAAACTCAACTTTTTTACGCGTTGCCAATGCAACGGCGTAGGAATATGCATAAATGAATGCGAACCACATAAAATCAACCAATCAGAACCAAGCATAAATTTCTCAAAAAAAAAGTTAAAGTTCAACAAAATTACAACATAAAATGTAAGTTGATTACAATTTTAGTCATATTTTGATAATTGCAACTCAAGAATGCACAAATAAGACTGAAAACTTTCCTCTGCACCTTTATCAACATGACTATGATAAATTAAAATAACCTGAGGACCTAGAATCCAAGTTTACACAGTAGTACGATGCCAAACCAACATCGATCCAAATGTGGTTAAACAATCTACTTCTGCACAGTGCAGCAAAATATAGTTTTACTAAATTTAGAAATAATTTAAGATCTCCTGTAGAGCCATATGTAACACAGAAAGAAAAACTATATTATAGGTATTTACAGCCCTTCTGGCAGTTTCTGACATCCTGAGCGCCATATTTTTCTATTTCACTTGTTATTGTAGCTGGATAATCATTTCCCAAAATTTTTTCTTGAGTGTCCGTAGAAAACGTATAAAAAATATATATCAATTTATAAATACAACTCCCAGATATATGCAGGAAATCAACATTGCAGCTAATGAAACTATAGAATTTAAAAAATTGTTTTATAATATACAAATATATTCTGACTTACAGGGGGTATTGTTACGGGCTAAACGAACTTTTTCGTCGACCCGCAACCGGATAGGTGGAAAAAGGCCTGCAGCTTAGCTCAGAGGAGTAGGGGGAGTTCGCGGAAATAACTTACGGGAGGAAATCTTCCTAGTTGTGTACAGAGTAGGTCAAAATTAGTGGGCGCTACCTTCCAAATCACAGCTAATTGCAGGTTCTCGTGGAAGGCCGAAAAGCGAACAGCTTGCGGGAATCGAACTCGCCTTTATTGTGCCTCCTTCCTGTTTAGAAAGCTTGCAAAATTCATGCACACACAAACACAAATACAAAATAATAAAAGAGGTAATGAATTTTAAAACTCATATAATTAAACGACTGGAAATGACAATACCAAAATGACGGCAAATGGTAATCTAATAGTTCTGTATTACAAATAGTTAATTTGAGCGCTCAAGAGCAGGGACTCGCCGTCGCTGACGTACGTTATTTAAATTGTCCAAACGACTACGTGGCCAGTGGCGTCGGACCTTACACGAATAGCACAATATATATTATTACTCTTTACATTTAGTCATACAAAAAAAGGACAATCTGCGACTGAAGGTCGTTTCTTGTTACATAAAAAAGGGTTCAATCACTTAGAATTTTGCAAGTTAACGCGTAAAAGGGTTTCTTCTTTTTTCACCACACAAAAAAACTAGGTCCTATACCTTGACTTGCGGTGAAGGCAGGCACAATTCTGGGGTATTTTCAGGTCCGGGAAAAGGTAGACGACTTCTTCGGAAGAATTCCGAGACGAAATATTTGTCGCAGCAGCGGCACAGGTACAGGAACAACGAATGGGCTCGATACTAATCCGCCAAAGGCGATCGGCTAATTCGTAATGAATTGCCTTTCCAGGGATAAATTCCAGCGCATTTCTTTTAAATCCGACACTTGTCGATATTCTGTTCACTCCACGGTGAAACAGCGATACGAAAATATACGCGATGGATACCCATCGAAAACATAAGCCGCCCCTGCAGTACTTAATTAATTTCGGGTCCCGTAGATGGAATTTGGTTAGAGCGGAGTCGGCGAAGGTGTAAAATTTACTCAGGAACCAAACGCAGCGTGAACAGGCATTCCCCAAAAGATTGCACCACATTACGAAATGTGATGATATAATTCCAGAATAATTCGGCACGCAAATTCACAGAAAGCGTTCAAGGTCAGGCGCAGACCAAAACATAAATCGGCAATTTCACCTTACAAAGGGAACTTCAAGGCTTTGCCGAATTGGCCCCCACAACTCAATCTCAATCTTAAAAGAATAATATAGCGATCGACTTAACAATTGCAATTAAAATAGAATTTAGTTCCTATGAAGCGGCAATTAAAGTATTACTAATCCAAACAGAGTGGCACAATTTAAATGAACATAACAGTATTCTGAAATTTCTCATGGTTGGAAATTGAAAGATAATACCTTCGATCCACTAAATAAAAAATAGAAACAGGTCTTTGATAACAACTTTTAATTGAATCTATGTAAGGTGAATATTTTTTAATCAACACAAACCATACTTGTTTTTACAAGATTAAAAGCGTCTTTAATATAGAATTTTGAGGTTTGCAGCATATAACAAGAGCAACGTCTTATGTTCAAAGCACAATACTACTGTCAACAGCGCGATGGTTACCATATCGCCCAATATCCTCATATGGAAAACAGATGAGAACAAAATACGATGAACTTACCATTACTATTACCCTTCGCATTACTTCATGGAATATTAGTACCAGAGGTTTACCTTCTACAGTGTATAGAAAGGTACATATAGGTACCGTCGCGTTTTCAGGGTGGTATTGCGTTAAAATCTATCAAGTTTATACCTTTAGACAAATTTAAATAAATTCGCAAGTAATGAAATTCTAAAGACGGTGGTCTATGGATATGATAGAAATTATTAGGATGTTGAGGAATGTATTCAAGCACACCCATTTGGAGCAGGACCCCCTGTACAATAATAAGTAATAATTAATTATTTTATATTATATTAATTATTAAATTTCGATAATTTCGTACGGTTACAGGTTTATTCGAACGTAGTTGACATTAGAAGTCAAATGGCGGAATTAATATAGGTATCATTCTATGAATTACTAAATACTTCTGCAATTTGGGCTCAATTCGGCCCTGATTATGGTATCAAGCTTAGGTGGCAATGTCCAAAAACACTTTATGTACAATTATATCAATACAAATCCACAAATTTACCCAAAAATCGGAACCAGATAATAATATCAAACTGAAAATGTGAATCAATATGATATTGAGTCCAAAATCCAAATTTGCAATCAAAATCTGATTGGAAGTGAATTAAATGGGAAAGGAGACTGTAATTTAAAATCCGGAATCTAAGGTTAATGATGAAATTCCGATCGGCAAAAGTGCTGATGATTTAATATTTGAAAAATAATTTTAGTTAGTTAACAAGGCTGCGGAAGTAATTCCGTATTTTTCATTTTTATTCATTTTGCTCCTTTGGGTATTATTTCTGGCTTCCGAAATTAATATTAATTAATTGGAAAGTCCCGAGGGAAGCCAAAAATAAAACATGATTATGTTTATCATTAATTTTTCGCAATAATAACCCGAAGTTCTTCCTTCATTTGATTGCTTCCGTCGAGCTCCAATTTCGCTTCCTATTGTTCTTCCTCCGAGCGCACTTTGGGGTTTCCAGATTTGTTTTCGGGTGAGCGAAGGAAAGTCGGATTAATCGGAGGTAAACGTGTAGCAATACCGGGGACAGGATGAGAAAATACGACTCTTTAAATGTCTCAATCAAACTTTTTCGACTATATTTCAGATGTGTTTATTTCGCTTGGGTAGGTTCTGATTTAGCAAACTTTCAGCTGAACTTTCAGACCTAATCTAGTGAAACGCTCCGCCGATATCTCCGCAATATCGACGCTTCAATTCATTCTATATATTTCTGCAACACTTAATACGAACGGATATTCCCAATATCCCTTCGCTTTGCGTCAATACGGATAGCATGACATACGTGATGCGATTTGGTGTTTTATTTTAGGGGATTTACCGAGGCGGGGGCGAAATTTTGAACTTCGCGGATTCGTCGCCGTGTGAGCGAACTCGAACCAGGAGTAACACCGGAGTAATCCCTTAACCATTTAGCATCCACTAAGCTACCATGATGCCACGTTGCATAATTATGCGTATTAAGGGGACTAGAACATTTAATGGGATCATAGCTCATCCATGGAGCTACGCAATTTGTACCTCTGCCAAGCTGCACGTACCAGACAAGGTCAAAAGGGCCGCTATATTCCCAAACCCTCGTGGAATACATCATAAGTGCATAACGGTGCAACTGACACTAATGACAATGTCTTGTATAGGTGATGTTACGTAACTAATTACTGGAATCCGATCTACAGGCATTTGAATAATATATCTGCGCAATAATAACGCTTGAATAGAACTTCAATAATTTCCGGAATACTGTAGTTGCAAAAATATGCCATTCGAGTTGATTTCATCCTAGAAATAAATATTTGCAAGAATCCATTAGATTTTACGTTTAGGCACTCTGTACATTTTTTTGTCTTAATTATAATATTTGTTGAATAGTTACCAACAACTATGAGACACTAAAACAAAATTTCTTATTTTAAGTTAAGTTAAATAGACTGAAATTGTCATCACCCGTCACCAGAAAATTATTATCCAACTTTGAAGTGATCTCTGTCGCGCTACGCATCTTCCTCCAACTCTTGGGGTTCATGTCATTATCAATCCAAGAAGTTTATGGGTTGATGTTATACACTCATCAGTATGTTCTACGGGTATATGACAAAAATAGAAATCTGAAAAACATAAAGAAATAAGATATCTGAGCACATTGAAAAGAAACTAACGTAATTTATTACTTTTTAAGTAGTACATTAGAAGAAATAAATTTTAAAATGCAACTCTTAACAAATACATTCTTGTTAAATTAATTTGCATGGTGATATTAGTGCCAATCAATACAATTAGTAGTCAATGTCAATAATTATATGAAAATGATAATATTTATGAATCAAACACATATATTAACACAATTTGAACAATCTGTTCATTATAATCTCTTTTAGATTACAAAGGGAACCACATTTTACCTATCAAGGTTAATCTAAATCCGAAATAGAGCTAACATCATATAAGATTATTACAAAAAATACTTCCAATTATTATTAATGATTAACATTACTGAACATGCTCCAAATAAACGCTACCATACCTAATACATCGGAAATCGTTCACAAAAATGTTGTCTGATCGTTTCGTCTCCTTGCTGCAGGGCTGAACGCGTTGTACACGAGAAGGTATAATCCCTGCTTTAGAAACTGCACACTCAGTAACATCAAAAACAAATGTTTTTTTACTACTGCTTAGTACTGTTTCTCCAATAGCTTTTATAACTTGAGATATTCTGATATTATGACCAAGCATATATCTAAAATAAAAGTATATTAATTGAAATTAACTCACTAAATCTACATATATAGTCATATATATTTCTGTGATATTACAATGGGGGGCTTAAATGCTAATTGGGCATAAGTGCCATTTTAAAATTTCGTTATGATCGATTGTGCCTTTAGTAGATAATCGCATGTAAAAGACGAGGAAAACTTTCAGGATATTGGACGTAAGGCTGAAGTCGCGGTGATTTGTTGTGTAAATTAATAATATTTTAAAAAATGGGATTTGACAGCTTGACAGTTTTCCCATCTGTCATAAACCTTGTAATTTCATTGGTTGTCAAGTAAAAGTAAGCTTCTAAATTCGATTAAATAATTGAATTATCTACCTTTGAATCGCCGTCGGGGCAAGACGTGTTTTTCCGTATCAATATAACCTCTTTCCCCGCCGGTCAACGATTACTAAATATGAAATTAGATTTTACTTTTGTTTTTTTTTGGAATGTCATAAAAATGTAATATTTAAAAAACTAATACAGCATCATCAAACGAAGTGTGTTTTTAATCGTCGCAAATAAAAAATGATGAAGAACGATGTGACGAGAAAAGCCGGCAGCCCACGGAGAGCTGTACCAACCTGGTGGAAGTGAATGCAGTCTGCGTACCAGATGGGTAGCTGTTCAGGGACATTTTAGCGTGCGTAACTACAGTGTAAAGATTGTTGCTGATAAAAGATAAACTAGTTACGGTGACATTAAACCAAAGTGAAGCTTGAAAGAATTTACACGAGATATTTTTTTTAACGTTTTTAAACGAGACGAAGCCACGAGTAGAGACTAGAGACATTTCTTTAATTCCCTGAGATAACAGTTTTATGTTTGAGCTAGTTGGTGTTTGTTTATACCATGATTTAAATTACATAGCAATATATATATATATATATATATATATATATTTAGTATATACCTATAGTATATATATACATAGTATATATAATGTTTCGAAAACTATAAACACGGTTGACTGATGCAACAAATATATTGTTTGAAATATTCAAATAAATGTTTTGTCCAAGTGATGTCTGCATACGCCATAAATATGGTATTGAAAAAAGTATATAGTATTTTTTAAACAGGGCTTTCAGGCAACCAACATTACATTAGCTTAATTTCGATTGATTGCTTGTAATTTGTAACGCCAACAAAAGTATTATGAAACATATTGAGAAAAGTATGTATTTATTTAACACTAGAAACAGTTGTATACAGGCAACCAATATTACAACACAGATATTTTATTATAGTACCCCAGACAAAACAAATAAGCTAGTAGATATATTAAATACTTTTTACTCAAATTCTGACTGCTTCGTCGTAATTTGTAATACCTGCGAACATGATTTAATTATACTGATATGATAAACTTTCACGATTATACATAGACAACCTATATTACAATACAGTCGTTTTGTTGCAGTATCATTATTCATTAACAGCCTTTTTGTTCCACTGTTGGGCTTCGACCTGTACTCTGCCACGTGTTTCTCGTCAGCGCTGAGATAGAAACAGTTGACTTCGAATCCGACCGACAGGAAGGTCAGAGATGATTTTTAGCATTATCATTAGATCACACGGTTTCAAGCCGGATTGGGAAATTGTGTGTGGATCTTAATGCTAAAAACCTTCTCTGGAATTTCTGTCGTTCGGATTCGACGTTAAACTGTAGGTCCCCCGTGTTTCTACATTGACGCTGGGGAGAAGCACGTGGCAGAGCAGAAGCCGATGCCCAGCAGTGGAACAGAAAGGCTATCAATTTAATGAAATGAAATATGAGTGTAAAATACGATGAACTTACCATTTCTATTACCCTCCGCATTCTCTCATGGAATAGTAGTACCATACTTTTACCTTCTACATGATTTAGCAAGGTATGTCCATACCACCCTGAAAACGCAACCTTTACCCATGTAAAGGTTGCTTTAAAATCTATAAGATGTATATGTTGAAGCAAATTTAGATTAATTGAAATTCTAAAGACGGTATATAGTCTATGCTCTCGGAGCCGGACAATCGGGCGCGGCCGTTAGGGCGCGGCCGTTTGGGCGCCGCCGTTAGGGCGCGTGGACATTAGGGCGCGGACCGTTCGGGCGCGGACCGTTCGGGCGCGGACCGTTCGGGCGCGTGGACATTAGGGCGCGGACCGTTAGGGCGCGGACCGGTAGGGCGCGGGACACTAGTGCCCGACAACTGTGTAAAATTTTTCAGACTAAAAGTTAGTCATTAAGGCTTGTAAGAAGTGACGAAAAATTTCTCAAAAGGCCCTTGGATTTTTTAGAATATGCAACTGAACATACATCATCCAGTATCTTCAAAAAAGTATGACGTTACAAAATTCAAATAGAAGGATTAGAAAATTCACCCAATAGAACCCACCTTCCTTTCCTTTTCGTCTTGTTATTAAAATAATTTTGTTGATCGGTATCATTTGGGTTTCCTGTGGTTTTAAAAATGAAATATTTGCGTGCAGATTTGTATGCAATGCAGAAAATTATGTTTGATTTTTTTAACCTTTCCAGGTTATCCTAATAATGGTTAATAGGTTATTCAATATTATATTGTAGATTTATTAAAATTTTGTTTTGAAAACCCTTTTAACAAATGTAATTGTCAGAATTACTATCCCCCTAATTATAATTATTAAGCAGTTAAATACGTATTAGCGTAGACTAACTATTAGTCTATGGTATTAGTCAATCTTCAAAACTGTATAACTAAAAAGATGCGGATAGAAACATCAGTAAAATCATAAAAAAAGGGCAGCAATTCTTTTCTGCACTTCTTGTTTTTAAAATAATTTTATTATTAGGCTATCACTTATTCTATGGAGACGAAAGACGTTATTAGGATGTTGAGGCATTCTTCAATTAAACCCATTTGGAGTATGACCCTGTATAATTAGTTAATGGAAAATAAATTTCGACAATTTGGTAGAGTTAGACCTAGTTCCGTAATCCTCGGTATCATTCTATAAATTATGAATGTTTACATTTTGAACTGATTTCAGTCCTAGTTGCTTTATTAACAATGGAAACCCGGATATTCTAAATACAATTCTAAGGTTTGGAAGAAATGTCCAGGAATACTTGATGCATAGTTTTATCAATACATTTATAGGAAGGAAAGGTGCAATCGAAGATTCTTTCTTGTTAAACACCATCATTAACAACCTTCGGGTCCTTCTAATGTGTAGCAACACTTTACTCTAACTCAGAAATATATGGGGTTAGGTTTAAGCATGTAGACCTGACAGTTACCATAGGCAGATTAAGGCCTTTGTGCAGCGGGTTGCAGTACGAAATTTTTATTTTCCAGCTTCTGGGATGTCCAAGGTTCAAATTTAGCTGTTTTAGAACGCTCACCTTCGTTCTTAGATATACATTTCGTAATCGGTTGTAAAATAGACTTTGCTGCTGTCTACTGAAGAGGTTCAAGAAAATATGGTTCAACTTAAGCATCTGTTTCTTGTTCTTCCTTTGGTTATTGCCCTCTTGTATTTACCTATTTATCGTCTTATGTTTCCATAACTCCCCATTTTACCAGTTTCCTTCCTTCAAATCTTTTTCAGTAGTTTCATATAGGTATATTTTCTGGCGTACCTTTTACATATCTATACTCGATGTTTGTCGTGATACAGTTGGTTATTCCTATTCTTTTCCCAATCTCTTCTGTCCTCAGTCTATCTCTTCTTGGGACTCTCATACATTCTCATAAAGTCCAATACCACAGTTCTAATTTTATCTCTAAAAAATTTTGTTAATGGCCACACCTCAACTCCATAAAGTACTAAGTATTCAATCAAACTATGGAAGAGCTGATTTTTGATGTTGTGGGTGAGATTTCTACTCTAAAGTAGACCATGTAGAGGTTATGTCGCCATTTTTCCCATAGCTATTCTTGTGGATATATCCTTTTCACAGGTACCAGCCGAACTTATAGTCATTCCTAATTATATACAGAATTTATTACCCTGATCGTTTACGCTTAAATTTTGTATAGTTCCTCCCACGCCCAGGTGTTCTGCTTTTTGAAAGTTAATTTTTACACCCCATTTTTTAATTCTTCTTTAAGAATTCTTCACATGCATTCCACGTCTTCTTCAGCTTCTGTGAATATGATTTGGTCATCGGCAAACAGTAAGCATGCAATGCATTATGGTGTCTATTTCTATTACCGAGGAAGGTGGCTCGCAGTAGAGTGTTTACCTTTCATTCGGAAGGTCTAGGGTTCGAACCCCTGGGCCTGACACAGGCAACGTGGTTTTCTTTGTTATTTAAGTGACTGATGGGACAGTATCATCCACGAAAGTTAATTATCCAAATTCCCTGGTCTTCCCCATCCTTATATTACCGTTACTGTTTGAAGAGGGGCTTAGAGTTCCGGTGCGGAACCCGGCTGTCCTCTGTAGCGGCCCGCCCCCTTGTGGGAAATGAACCTATTGTGACTTTCCTATTTTTATTTGTAGTATCAGTTTTTCAGAGCTTTATATATATATATATATATATATTAAATAGCAAGTCCTTTCGATGTTCTTATAACTTCCGTCATTTTGGTTGCTATTTTGATTTTTGTCTGGTTGTTTACGTAGAATTTTTTTCTAAGTTTCTCATCACTTGTTGTATTTGACATCTGTTTTGATAGCTTATTATATGCAAGAGAAAAATCAATTATCTATTAGCCAGCAAATTGTATCTTAGTAACAACTCTGAGAATTTGCTAACAAAAAGCTCTCTAGTCGAGAATCCGCTAGCTAATCAGGAAAAAAGCTGCAGTACCAGCTCCGGCGCCCAATTACATTTCTCCCCCGGAATTATTATTAAGCATCTGCACTGCAAACGTGTTCCGGAATCGTCACTTGTTTTAAGTGTGCAGTAAAACATGCGGCCCGGAATTACACCGGACAGTCCGGGCCGGATATATGCAGCAGTTTAGGAAGCTATGCTTAGTCGGGCCATAAAGTCGCGCCCTATCCAAGGATTGTTTCCTTCCTGCTCAAGGGCGCTTAACCGCGAACTGCCTAATACGGCTCTGGAGATAAATTCTATCGGTTTGCGTTATTGTTAGTATTTATTACCGTGGCGGAATCCGGGCCGAGGAAATTCAAGGGTTGTGAGTTGTGATAGGGCCGTGTCCAGCTCCTCCTGATTATTAATTTCCTGAAATGTCTCGATTATTAATAATCCCGGCGGGAGAACAATGTTAGACCGTAATACCACGGACAGGTATAGTATAGATGGATTTTAGAGGATTTAAACCTTTGTTCGGATTTGAACAAACCTTTGTGATGCCTCGATGATTTTGTCGTACGCTGCGCCGTGAAAGCTCCGGAGCGATTTATGGCGTAGCACAGGAATTAAAGGAAATTACTGCTGTTTTGTTTTTTACCTCTTCGCATCTACGTACGTTCGGATGGGAACATCGCCCTGTTATTTAGTACTGTTCGTCAAATTTCTATGGAAGTTTAAACAGAAAAAGAAAAAGAACTCCATTATTATGTTTTTATTCTATAATGGAATATAAGCTTTAGAGTTTCAAACAACAAAAGAAGCTCACATTTTGAGCTTTTCATTCGTTTGTTGAAAAATATACGTGAATGTGGCTGGATGTTTGTATAACTGTTTCAAATGCTTGTTTGATAATTCAGAATATAATTATTTGCCTCTCTACCTATCTGCAACTGTGTTAGTTTGTCTTTCACGAATTTGTTTTGCTCTTCTTTCACGCTTTCTGTTTTGTGCACCTGAAATTTTCACTTAATTACTTTAATTACTTAAATGTATTTCTGCATTTCTACGCATTCACAATTAATTTTTTGATCAAATATTTGACTTCATATCCATGTGTTGCTTTAAATGATTGTCTGGCAATTTTTAATTGTTTATCTGTCTACGCATCAATTCTTCTGTATGGTCGTCCTTTTATTTGTCTGTGTCTGTCTGTTTTGGTTATTTTGTTTTCCTGTAAACATCTATTGGTTTTCACATTTATGTAGATGCATTGCTGTCTTCCCAATTTACTTCTTGCCTTGTCTATCTATCTGTCGATATGTATGCCTCTAAGTTGTCTGTTTTGCCTCTTCTCAGGTCTATGTGTCATTCTATATACCCGTCTGTTTGCAGTTTGTTTTGTCTGTACGTCCACACATCTTCGTGTGTATCCTGTATTTATGTACCTTCACAATCTATATCTGTTTGAATACTTTCATGGTCGAAATATAAGGATGTTGATATTTTTATAATCCATTGATATCTGTTTGTATACTATCTCGTTCTGTTTATCTATACTATTATTTTTCTCAGAAGAGTTTTATGAATATTCTGCGAAACTACATGTACGTTCGGTTTAGACGTTTGTTTTTTCCATAAATCAATATTTTTGCCTGTATCTTCCATTTCAATGTACCTACCTATATCTTCTCAATGCCCGTGTTTGTATATTAACACGTCTACTTTCTGTGTCTACGTATCACTTGGTATGTTTCCCCTATGTCAAGTCAATTTATTTCTAAAAGCTAAGTAGGTGTGGGAGTTAGTGGTGGTGGTCACCCTAGCAGAATCGTTGCTTGTGCTTCTTACAAAATAATACCAATAAAGCGAGTCTATTAGTTTTTGGTGCTGAGTAACTCCAGAAAAGACTCTATATATCAGAACCATATATGACTTCGAAGTGTTTATTAGAATTTATTATGTGGCTTCTGTTTTATACTTGAAAATCGAATTTAGATATTTGGACTATTTACGTCGTCACTGGCTGCTTACCAGTGGTCTCTGAAAGTCCCAGTTTAAAGTACGGGAAAGTTCTAGTATCCATTTATACAATCTAGATATTTGACTCTTCTCTCATCTATATATTTATGAATCTATCTTACTTCATATATGTATCTCCAAAGCGGTAGCGGGTGGATACTCTCCTACGAGCCCGGTGGAGAATGGATCTACTTCAGGAATATCCTGCCCACGTAAGCTCTTGATTGTTCCTCACATCTTAGTACCAAGGGGAATCAGGTCCCAAACTAAATCCTACCCGACCCTTCTGCAATAGCCATTCAACATCCTAACCATCTTCCAATCCATCTGGCCAGCGTGGAAGGTTATGGCCAAAACCCCTTTTGTATGACGAGTATGAAAAAATGTGGGAGAGTACTCAGGTGGGAAGGAAAAATTCCAAATCCTACACCTTAGATAAAGTCTGCTTCAAAGATTCTAGGGGAGGCAAGTACTCGCAGAGATTGGGGGAAATCTATGTCGAGTAGTGGACCCGATTAGCTATGTGATAATGATGATGTATCTCTAAATGTGTTTTCTGTTTAGTGACTTTAGCCGTCTGTATATCTGTTGTTTAAAGTACGTAAAAGTTCTAGTATCTATCTACACCTAGATAAAGTCTATCAGAGATTGGGGAAAATCTATGCCCAGTAGTGGATCCGATTAGCTATGCGATAATGATGATGTATCTCTAAACGTGTTTGCTGTTTAGTGACTTTAGCCATCTGTATGTGTATTTATGTATATGGATGTATTTAAACTTTCTTTCTTGCTCTATTTGTTTGTCTACATGTGTATGTTTATCTGTAACTGTATATTTAGCTAGATTCGTGTTATGTATTCTGTGCATTCCTTTGTGGACGTGTAGATATCACTATCGATTTGTCTATTGCTATTTTTTCCATGAATTTAAATATTCCACAATCTGGATATCGATCAGTGAGCTTATTTATCCGAATGTATGTGTGTGTATATATTTTCGTTCCATTATCTGTTTTGTGTTTTGATTGTTTACATATAGAAGCATCCAGTCTATTTATTTCTTATGTATATGTCGATGCAATACGATGTGCGTTTCTTTGCCTATTTTTATTCTTCGTCTTTATATTGAGATGTGTCTTTCCTGCATATTTGCTTTCCCTTTGTTTATACGGCGATGTGTGTACATTTTCATTGCATTTTTTATTTATCTGGTTTTTCGTATTTATATATCAACATGTATCTTCCTCTTCTTCTCTATTTTATATCTATTTTGTCTACACGTAGACAAACTTGTCAGTAGAGTTAGGTTATTACGATTATAGTCTATTTTTTACGGTTCAAAAAAGTTCCACGTTGCGACGCCTAATTTTGTTACAGGCCAATCGGGCTTTTTCAACGATTCGCAACAAAAAGGGCCTACAGCTTAGCTCAAAGGAGTAGGGGGAGTTCGTGAGAATCGCTTATGGGAGAAAATCTTTAGTTGTGTACAGGGCGAGTCAAAATAAGTGGGCGCCACCTTCCAAATCCAGCTGATTGTGTAGGTCCTCGTGGAAGGCCGAGGAGCCGACAGCTTACGGGAAAGGAACCTACCTTTAATTGTGCCTTCACCTGTATATTTAAAGCTTGCAAAATCCTTACACAACAAGTACAAATGACACAATAAGACACAGCAAACTTAAAAAAATATATAATGATATGAATATTGGTTGAAATATGACAAGCTTAACACCAAAAATTCGAATTACAGAATCACAATTCTTGAACGCTCATAGAACAAAACTCGCCGCCGTTGACACACAATATTTATGTTAAAATGACTCTGTGTGGTCAAAGGCGTAAAGTTTACAGGAAAATACAATGTATAACACAAAATTTCTCTCGTACTTTACACTTCGAAAAAATACAGTCCGCAACTGAAGGTCGCTTCCTGTTTCCAGATACTAAAAGATTCAATATTGAATTTTGCAAGTTGCACGTAGAGTTTCGCTTCACAAAAATACAAAACTGGAAGTTTTTACCTTGAATTTCGAATGCAGGCACAATTTTGGCGATTTTCCCGATGCAGGGTCGAAACGAATCCGAGAGAAGGGAGGCAACGTTCTTTGGAGCAGCGTTGGGACGAGGTATTACATCCCTGTAGAAGGCCAAATTGCTTTCAACGATGTCGGGTGATGGGAAGACAGAAGGGAAATCCCCGAGAACGACGGGACGAACCAAATTCCGGCAAAACACTTGTACGATGATTTATTTATTTCCTTTTCACTTCGCATAGATCCGAACTGAATTCGACAGGAGCAATTATATCTTTAATTGTCCAACACCATGGCGAACATTTTGCTATCACTTGTATATATATCCGACACTAATACGTCGAGGTACTTTTGCACTACAGCAAGACAACGGTACAGTAGATCGTAGAATAGCAAGGCGCCGCAAGGGAAAAGGAAACGCTCTCCAGGGTTCAACCGTCACTTTCAAAAGTCTGACTTCCACTGACTCCAAAATACAATGAAAAATCCGCACCCCCCTCAAAAGATTGCGAAACATTTGGAAACATTGCGCAAGAAATTCTAGAAGGTTCTTGAATGTTCCAGAAAGAATATCACGTGCGGGTTTTTAGGAAAACCCTCGGGAAGCAATATTGCCATGCAGCAAAACAAATAAATTCTGAGAAATGTTTTCTAGCAATTCCGTCTGCACGGTGAAAAACATCGCACAAAGAAGAACGTTGAACAAATCTGAGACTCCTTTGTTCGTAAATTATTCCAAGACGAAAAATACGAACAAGCTTAACAATGCTTAATTCTTTAAAGACGCAATGTAACCAAAAGTGTATCCAATATACAAACGGTAATTAATTCTTACGAAGCGACAAATGAATTAAGAAATTTATTCATATACAGTGGGGAATTTAAAAATAACCTAACATATTTTACCTGTTACAATCTGTTTGTGACAAAAAAGTTTCTTTGTATGTACTGTATATATATTTCTATTCACTTTATAGCTTTCACTATCACCATATTAAAATATATTTTGTCTATGGATTAAGTTTATTTGTCTAATTATGTATGTGTATTCGCGCCTGCTTTGTTATTGTTATTATATGATTTTCTAGATGTATATCTCAATATTTCTATCTGTCTCTTGATATATATATATATATATATATATATATCGTTGCCTGTTTTGAGTATATTGGATTTTCTAATTTGTACATGTGAAAATTTTCGTCTGTCTGTTTTAATTGCCTATTTATTAGTTCCTTCCTGTACATTTTTATAAATTTAGCTTCTAGTTAGTTTATCTCCGTTTTCTTCTCATTGTGTTGCATATTTTTATTTGTTCGATACGTACTTCAGCTATTCTTCTCCTTTTGCCCCTTGGATGCCTGCTACTTTCTTGAGACATCTATTTTCTAGCATACGTTTGACATATCCATATCATTAGAGACCTCGATCTTTCTGCTGATTGAGTTGATTATTCCCATGTCTGTGAGTCTGTAGTAGTTACGTTGTATATTTCTCGTTCTACCGTCGACGATATAATCTAACTGTTTTTCCCTGTATCTGCCTGTTGTTTATTTTCCATGTAGTATGGCAATACGTTTTTTATAAGTTTGTGCAAGAGTGTCTATATATTTTTTCCTGTTTTGTCTTTCTTTACTTTATGATTATATGTCTACGAATCTATCTATCTATTTTGCCTATTTTATAATTTGCCCCAGTTTCCTAGTTTATCTCTTCCTCAATTCTTTTATGTGTGTGCTAGTTAGTTTTGAAGTGGTTTGTTCAGTAGTATAAAAAAAAATGTTGTCAATATGAAGTGGATCATTTTAATGTTTATCCCATTTTAACATCGATTTGCTCAATTTACGTCTTTTTTCCCTAATAAAAGTTTCAGGAGACCCAACACTTCCAAAGCTTTCTAAGTTGTTGATGTTCTCACTCGTCTGATTTGTGGAACACTTGACGGAACTGTATTCAGAAAGTGGTTGCAAGGGTAGCCTTGATGGATTTTAACTGGAGGGTGCACCGCGCTGCAATAACAGAGGGTCGTTTTCCTCTCATCGTGTTTGCATATTTTTATCTGTTCGACACGCTCTTCAGCTACTCTTTTATTATTTAACAGCTGCTTTTTGTATATGGATAACAAAACGTTTTTTCGTGAAAAACCTTTCAAGTAAATTTTTCGAACCTTACTAAAGTGTGTGGTTTTACCCCAATTAACACGACCTAACACGACAGATAATTGGTACGGTTTTACAATGCGCCCTGAAAATTAGGAAAATTGAGTGTCCAAAGGGTGTAGATAATTCGAGATCGTTTGAGGCCCTTTACAATCGAGCTGTGGGACTGAATGTTTTTCAGGTTGTATAGATTCGGGCGGACATTTATAAAATAGCGCCAGCTGTAAGCAAATCCATCATATGTGTCATCCATTGAGTGCAGAACTTTCGTTTGTTGGCAATGATTTTATTTTGCTCACGTAACAATTCGGTTTTGGACATTAACGTCTTTCTTCATTTTATTATACATCATTCATTTTTTGTTATATACGTAGAGTTTAGATTAGACTGGTTGGATAACATAGTTGGATTTGAATTTAAATCCGCTCAAAATCATCCAAATTTGCAATACGGATTTGATAAATTTAGTTCTTAAATTTAATCCAGCCGTTTTTGAATTATCAACATCTTCGTTGAGTAGATTTTAGACCAATCAAAACTAGAATTGTTTTATACGGTAAGTAGATTTAGATAAAGATGTGAATAGATTCCTTTTGTGTAGAGAAATAGATTCAATAACGGCAAAGTCGAGTGAACGTGCTGGCCATTTTATATCACCCAATTTCAACTGTTTGATAGTATAAATTTACTTTGATTTTCTACAGAATAACACACCTTCGTGAATACTGCCCTTCATCTAAGAATTGATCAAAAAAGAACCAACCATCTAAGTCGGATGATCATGCTGGTAACTTTAAAAACTCCTACTTCAGTACCAAACTGTCGCTCTATCAACGGAGAAATCTGTTCATAGATATACATAAATTGATTTAAATATCTACACAATACTATGTATGGTTTTACATGCTGCAATATTATAGTGACAGGTCAGGTGATCGTGCTGGCCATTGCATGTCGCTCAATTTCGTTTGTTCGACAGTATAAACTTACTCGCGTTGTTTACAGAATAACACAGTGCAATCCGCTAGAGCAAGAATTTACTATTTAGACAGAAACATAAATTGATTTACGTAACTCCAGAATGACAAATTACGTCTGTACACGCTAGAATATTCTAGTGACAAGTCAGATGATCATTCTGGCCATTTCATATGACTAAATTTCATTTGCTACACAGTATAAGTTTACTCAGGTTGTTTACAGAAAAACATAGTGCAGTCGACTAAAGGTAGAATCTACTGTTTAGACAGAAACATAACTTGATTTAAATAACTGCAGTATAATATGCTATGTCTCTACGTGCTGCAGTATTATAGTGACAGGTTAGGTGATCGTGCTGGCCATTTCATATCACCCAATTTCATTTGTTCGACAGTATAAGTTTGCTGGGGTTGTTTACAGAATAATATAGTACAGTCTACTATAGGAAGATCTCCTATTTAGACAGAAACATGAATTGATTTACGTAACTGCAGAATAACATGTTATGTCTGTACATGCTACAATATTATAGTGATAGATCAGATGAGCATGCTGTTCATTTCATATCACTCAATTTCATTTGTTGGACAGTACAAGCTTACTTGGATCGTTTACAGAATAATATAGTGCGGTCTGGTAGAGGAGGAGCCTCCTATTTAGACAGAAACATGAATTGATTTACGTAACTGCAGAATATCATATTATGTCTGTACATGTTGCAATATTATAGTGACAGGTCCGATAATACTGCTGGCCATTTCACATCACTCAATTTTATTTGTTGGACAGTACAAGCTTACTTGGGTCGTTTACAGAATAATATAGTGCGGTCTGGTAGAGGAGGAACCTCCTATTTAGACAGAAACATGAATTGATTTACGTAACTGCAGAATAACATATTATGTCTGTACATGCTGCAATATTATAGTGACAGGTCCGATAATAATGCTGGCCATTTCATATCACTCAATTTTATTTGTTCGGCAGTCTAAGCTGACTCGCGTTGTTCACAGAATAACATAGTACAGTCCACTAGAGGAAGATCTCCTATTTAGACAGAAACATAGATTGATTTACGTAACTGCAGAATAACATATTATGACTGTACATGCTGCGATATGATAGTGATAGATCAGATGATCATGCTGGCCATTTCATATCTCTCAACATTATTTCTTCCACAGTATAAGCTTGCTCGAGTTTCCTACAGAATAAGATGGTACAGCCCACTAGAGGAAGAATCTACTATTTAGATGGTAACATAAATTGATTTACATAACTGCATAATAACGTGTTATGCCGGTAGATGCTGCAGTATTATAGTGATAGATCAGATAATCATGCTGGCCATTTCATATGACACAATTGCATTTGTTCGACAGTACAAGTTTACTTGGGTTGTTTACAGAATAACATAATACAGTCCACTAGAAACGAGAGCAGAGACGAATCCTACAAAACAATTATTACGAGTTAATGAAATGAAAATCCTGCGACTGCTAGCGGGGAAGAGACGAAGAGACAGGGTGAGGAATGAGACCATCAGAGAAATATGCCAAGTCCAAGATGTTGTGATATGGGGACGTGAAAGAAGAAGATGCTGGAGAGACCACGTGCAACGTATGGAAACAACAAGAATTGCACATATAGTAATGACCCAAAATCCAACGGGACAGAGAGAAAGAGGAAGACCATATAAGAGATGGAGGGATAGTTGGACATCCATATCCCAAGAACAATAGGCTGCTACTGAAATACAAGCCAAAGGCTTAATATACGAAGAAGAAGAAGAAGAAGTCCACTAGAGGAAGAACCTTTTATTTAGACAGAAACATGAATTAATTTACGTAACTGCAGAATAACATATTATGTCTGTACGTGCTACAGTATTATAGTGACAGGTCCAATGATAATGCTGGCCATTTCATATAACTCAATTTTATTTGTTCGACAGTATAAGCTGACTGGCGTTGTTCAAAGAATAACATAGTACAGTCCACTAGAGAAAGATCTCCTATTTAGACAGAAACCTAAATTGATTTACGTAACTGCAGAATAACATATTATGACTGTACATGCTGCGGTATGATAGTGATAGATCAGATGATCATGCTGGCCATTTCATATCTCTCAACATTATTTCTTCCACAGTATAAGCTTACTCGGGTTTCCTACAGAATAAGATAGTACAGCCCACTAGAGGAAGAATCTACTATTCAGATTGAAACATAAATTGATTTACATAACTGCAGAATAACGTGTTATGTCTGTAGATGCTGCAGTATTATAGTGATAAGGCAGATGATCGCGCTGGCCAATTCATATCACTCAATTTCATTTGTTCGACAGTACAAGTTTACTTGGGTTGTTTACAGAATAACATAGTACAGTCCACTAGAGGAACAACCTCCAATTTAGACAGAAACATGAATTGATTTACGTAACTGCGAATAACATAGTATGTCTGTACATGCTGCTGTATTATAGTGATAGGTCCGATGATGGCCATTTCATATCACTCAATTTTATTTGTTCGACAGTGTAAGCTGACTGGCGTTGTTCAAAGAATAACATAGTACAGTCCACTAGAGAAAGATCTCCTATTTAGACAGAAACATAAATTAATTTACGTAACTGCAGAATAACATATTATGACTGTACATGCTGCGGTATGATAGTGATAGATCAGACGATCATGCTGGCCATTTCATATCACTCAATTTCATTTGTTCGATAGTACAAGTTTACTTGGGTTGTTTACAGAATAACATAGTACAGTGCACTAGAGGAACAACCTCCAATTTAGACAGAAACATGAATTGATTTACGTAACTGCGAATAACATAGTATGTCTGTACATGCTGCTGTATTATAGTGATGGGTCCGATGATGGCCATTTCATATCACTCAATTTTATTTGTTCGACAGTGTAAGCTGACTGGCGTTGTTCAAAGAATAACATAGTACAGTCCACTAGAGGAAGATCTCTTATTTAGACAGAAACATAGATTGATTTACGAAACTGCAGAATAACATATTATGTCTGTACATACTGCAATATTATAGTGACAGGTCCGATAATAATGCTGGCCAGTATAAACTTGCTCGAGTTTCGTACAGAATAAGATGGTACAGCCCACTAGAGGAAAAATCTACTATTTAGATGGAAACATAAATTGATATACATAACTGCAGAATAACGTGTTATGCTGCAATATTATAGTGATAGGGCAGATGATCATGTTGGCTATTTCATATCACTCAATTTCATTTGTTCGACAGTATAAACTTACTCGCGTTGTTTACAGAATAACATACTACGGTCCACTAGAGAAGAATCTACTGTATAGATAGAAACATACCCGGAAATTTATTTAAATATCTGCAGCATAACATGTTATGTCTGTACATACTGGAATATTATAGTGACAGATCAGGTGATCATGCTGGCCATTTCATATCACTCAATTTCATTTCTTCAGAAGTACTTGCTTACTCGTGTTATTTACTGAACAGCATTATAAGGTGAATACCCCCATCCTTTAATGACCATATTAAAAAGAAACCAATAATGCTGAGTCAAATGACCATGCTAGTTACTCTAAAGACTCTTAAATAAATAGCAAACTATCGATCCACTAGAAAAATAATCCATTTCGACATAAACTTAAATTGATTAAATGATTGCATGATAACGTGTTATATTATGCTGCAATATTGTAGTGGCAGGTCAGGCGATCATGTTGGCCCTTTCGTACATCTACATTTTACATGTTTGGAAATATAATATCATCAAACTGTTTATATAGTAAGAGACTTACGTGAAGATTATCCACTATTGAGTGACTCCACAAGAAAGCCGAAGTTGCTAGGTCGAGGAACTGTGTTGGTCCCTGTATATGCTTAATTGAATAATAAACTGTTAAACTACTACAAGGCTTGTTGTTGGAAAATGCTCTTTGATACAAGTATTAACTGCAATAGGTATAAGAACATTTACATTGTATATTTTCGTTCACCAAGTGGTAGATAAAGAAACCACACAATGGTAAATC
>JABXWE010010555.1:0-38823 GCA_014611495.1 Limonius californicus | reverse complement strand
AAATAATATAAAAAAGCATTTATTTAAATTCACTAATAGTATATTATTAAGAATATACATTAAATAAAATAAGTTACTGAATGATTTACAGTGTCAGATATTTTACATTGTTTGAGGCGAAAAAACAGTTTATTATAATGTGTTTTTCAATATTTTCTATTTAAAAGACTGACTTCGGTTGGAAAGAATATGTTTATATGTATTGTCCGTTCCACACTTCAGAGTCAGTATGGGCTTTAATGCAAAGCGATGTAGCCATATTTCAGCACAAAACTGTTTGTAAATGAGTTTACACCTGTCAATCATAAATAAATCCTGCTTTTGTTTTCCTGAGCGCTTAACAAGTACTAATCACTTACTAAGCACATTTTTGTCAGCGGCATTCAAACAAATTTAGTGAAAAATACGTGCTGGTCATACTTATTAGCTTAAATCTGTTTCTACCTTTTTAGAAAGCATTCCTCGCTGATGGGTGGTAGTTTAATTTTTTTTCATAATATAATAATAAAAACAACTTAAAACATACATGTATTTATAACAAAAAAACAACGAATATTTTTAATTACACATATAATATTTATTTACACTAAGGACTTAATAAAAATTTTGTTTTACATATACAGGGCATTTCATTAAGTCTGTAACGTATTTTACATTCTTACACAAATATTTTCTGTTATTCATTGTGATCACTGCTATCAACATCACTAACAGTATCAGTATCACTATCATTGCTAACATTTATAATAATAGGTTCGATATAGTCCAATAAATTGTCCACATTCCACATTTCGGCTTCTGTCTTCGTTACGTGTGTGCAAATTAGGGGCACAAGGTAACAATCAACAACAAAAATGAACAACTATAACGACACGTAACAATAACTAATAAGAAAAATAACAATAATCAACAATGAAAGTAACAATGACCAATGCGATAGAAATAATCCGCGATGCAACTCTGAAATACAGACTAACAAAATAAATATAGGGAAACTGCTTAAATATGCATGCACATTAATTACATCGTAAAATTAACATTCCAAACCTACAATACAAATATTTCCAAAATTCCATTTCACCTAATAAGATGTGTTAATTACTTAAATACCTTAATTGTATGCCATTATGCACCATTAGAAAGGAAGTATGTACCTTTAAATTATTAGGAAGCGTTTAAAATGCAAAAAAGGAATCAAACACTTATTATTTATTCATACGGATAACTAAATAAAAAAATAGGCATGAGATATTTTTTAAAATTTAATTGCCGCAATATTACTCCGAAAATTTGATATTTATTGTAAGTAGATATCTTACAAACTCGGGCATCGAACGTCGGCTGAGAAACTTGTTGGGAACCTCCGATTTGACTAAAATACATAAACTTAGAACATCGCTTGTTGTCGAGAACTGGCAACGTCGACAAGAAATCTTTCATAAGGATTGTACAGCCCTATCCTAGCCATACTGACTCTGAAGTGTGGAACGGACTATAGAAAAGGTTCGTTCTACATTCAATGACGTAATAGGGGCATTCTGCCCACAACCCGGCTCGTTGTGCATATCATTTCCCAAAAGGTTTGAAATATCCGGCGTATGCCTTACTAGGGACTAAGCACCTCTAAATGCCGTCCTACCCTAATACTGGTTTTTAAATATTTTAGAAAACGATTTTAATTAAATATGTTTTACTGCTGTGTTTCTGAGTGGTAAGTTATACAAAATTGCATAATAATTTGATGCAAAATGCTGAAATATGCAGAATTCTTAAAAATATGCTTAAAATTCCAAAAAATGCAAAATATGCATTTTATAATTAGCGTCAATCAACTTTAATTAACGTAACTAGCACAGAATCAAAAGCATTTCGATGGCATGTCACTATTAAAGGATATGCATTTTGCATAAAATCCGGGCCTTAGTCATCATGGCTTAGGTTCAAACTAACAACTAACAACAATCTTGTGCTGCAACCCACCATACACAGTTTATCAACTCGGCTTTGGCAACCGTGGGATCTTAATCCCAAAAACTTTCTCTAGAATTTGTGTCATTCGTATTCGACATAGCTCACCTGTAAGTCCACCTTAGTGATCAGGAGAAGCACGTGGTAGAGCAGAGACCGTTGCTCTCAGAATTTAATTTATTAATGTGAGTCTGAACAACTGCTATGAAAGTTTCATAGATAAGAAGAAGATATTTGTAGAAGCTTGCTAGTCCAAGCAGAAATCGAATCTGGAATTTTATGTTATAATGCTGTCCACTGACATCATATTAATTAATAATATTAATACTCAGGTGTTAATAAAATTTATAAACATTTTAATATTCATAAAATGTCGCTTTATTGTCAAAACGTCATTATGGCTTAGGTTCGATCTCACAACTAACAACAATCTTGTGCTGCAACCCACCATACACAGTTCATCAACTCGGCTTTAGCAACCGTGGGATCTTAATTCCAAAAACATTCTCTGGAATTTTTGTATTCGACATAGCTCACCTGTACATCCACCTTCCACCTTAGTGATCAGGAGAAGCACGTGGTAGAGCAGCGACCGTCGCTCAGAATTTAATTTATTAATATGAGTCTGCACAACTGCTATAAAAGCTTCAGGTAAGAAAAAGATATTTGCAGAAGCTTGCTCCTCGAAGCAGAAATCGAATCTGAAATTTTATGTTATAATACTGCCCACTGATCATATTAATTAATAATATTAATACTCCGGTATTAAGAAAACTTATAAATTTTTTAATATTCATAAAATGTAGGTTTACTGTCAAAAGGTCATTATGGCTTGGGTTCGATACCACAGCATCACCACAGCAACTAACAACAGTCTTGCGCTGCAACCCACTATACGTAATGTTATGTTCATTTGATATCTTTCTGGATTAAAGTCGTACTTTAATTGCCGCTTCATAGGAATTAAAATTCTATTTTAATTGCCATCTTCTTATGTCGAGTACAGTTTTCGTTATTTTTCTTTTAAGATTGAGTTATGGAGGGGCTAATTCCGCAAAGTCTTGAAGTTTCTCTTTGTAAGCTGAAATTGCCGATTTATATTTTGTCTGCACCTGACCATGGACGCTTTCTGCGAATTTACGTGCCGAATTATTCTGGAATTATTTCATCACATTTCGTAATGTGGTGCAATCTTTTTGGGGAATACAGGTTCCCGTTGCGTTGAGTTCTGCAGTCAGTCTTCAACCTTTGACTCCGGTCTACTGATTGCATCTTCGGGGGCTGTTAAGAAATTAAGTACGGCAGGGGCGGCTTATGTTTTCGATGAGTATCCATCGCGTGTATTCCTGTATCACTCTATCACCGTGGAGTGAACAGAATATCGATAAGTGTCGGATTTTAAAGAAAAACGCTTAATTTCAACCCTGGAAGGGCAATTCATTGCGAATTTGCCGACCGCCTTCGGCGGATTAGTATCGAGCCCATTCGACGTTCCTGTACCTGTGCCGTTGTTGCGCTGAAAATTTTGTTCCAAAGTTTTCTGAAGAAGTCTTCTACCTTTTTTCCGAACCTGAAAATACCCCAGACTATACCTGCATCTGGAAAAACAACCCCCAGAATTGTGCCTGTCTTCATCAAAATTCAAGGTAAAGGACCGATTTTTCTTGTGTGGTGAAAAACGACCCTTTTACTCGTAAAATTCAACGTAATTGAACCCTTCTTTTTCTGAAACACAAAGCGACCTTCAGTCGCCGATTGTCTTTGTTTGTATTATTAATTGTAAAAAGTAAATTCTTTTATATTGTGTTATGCTTGTAAACTCGACGCCTCTGGCCACGTAGTTGTTTGTAGAAGGTAAATATCGTGCACCAGCAGCGGCGAGTTTGTTTCTTGAACGTTCAAATCAATCGTTTGTAATATAGAACTATAAAAACGCCATTTGCCGTCACTTTTGTATCGTAATTTCTAATAATTTAATTATATGTGTATTAAAATTTACTGCCTCTTTTATTATTGTGCATTCTATATTTGTGTATGCATGAATTTTGCAAGCTTTATAAAAAGAAGGGCGGCACAATAAAGGTGAGTTTGATTCCCGTAAGCTGCTGGCCTCAAGGCCTTCCACGAGGACCTACAATCAGCTGTGATTTGGAAGGTGGCACCCACTAATTTTGACCTACACTGTACACAACCAGGAGGATTTCCTCCCGTAAGCGATTTCCGTGAACTTCCCCAACTCCTCTGAGCTAAGCTGTAGACCTTTTCCACCCATCCGGTTACGGGTCGACGAAGAAGCTCGTTTGGCCCGTAACAATAATTTCTCAACTCGGCTTTGGCAACCCTGTGATTTTAATCCCAAAAAAGTTCCCTGGCGTTTCTGTCATTTGTATTCGATGTAGCTCACCTGTGCTGAGGAGAAGCACATGGTAGAGAAGAGATCGGCACTCAGCTGTGAGACTAAAATGCTGAAATAAATAAAAGACTTCGCCATTCTACAAGTAGAACTTGAAACTAGAACTTCATCTTCTTATAATGCAATCCACGGAATTATAACAACACTTATTAAAGTAATACATGTTTAATTTATAAATATGATTGCAAAACTGCTATGAAAACTCCATAGACATAAAAAAATATATGAAAGATTGCTCCTCCAAGCAGAATTCGAATCTGGAATTTTATCTTATAATACAATCCGCTAACTTATCATAATACTTGAAAGCCGGGATAATACTCAGGTATTAAGAAAATTTATAAATGTTTTAATATTAATAAATGTCGGTTTATTATCAAAACGTCATTGTGGCTTGGGTTCGATCCCCTAGCATCACCACAGCAACTAGCAACAACTTGTGCTGCAACCTTCGATACACAATTTCTCAACTCGGCTTTGGCAACCGTGGGATTTTAATCCCAAAAAATTTCTCCGGCATTTCTGTTGTTCGTATTAGAAATAGCGCACATGTGCGTCCACCTTACTGCTGAGGAGAAGCACGTGGTGAGAAGAGACCGGCACTCAGCAGTGAGACGAAAATGCTTGCAACGATGACATAAAGTGTGTCAAAGGCAAGCTTCGCTAATGACTAAAAATAATCACTTATTATAATTTTAATGGAAGTAACCATTTCGTACGCGCGGTTTATTTAAAAGCAGTTATTATAAAATGTAAGTCCATAGGTATATGTGTTTGTGTATGAGAGCGTTAACGTCTGATATAATTGCGATGAAATCTAGAGGATTATTAAATATTGACTATTTTATAAAAAAAATCGTAAATGGAAGCTTAACATGATTTTTGTGCAAATCTTTTACATAGAATTTAATCTGCAATTGGTCCTATTTTACTGTCGAAATATTTTCACACTTTGTATCTAATGTATAAGGGTTTTTCGCTAACGGGGCAGTAAACAATAAATTTTCAAAAATCTCTAGAATGCTTCGCTAACAGCCTTTTTTTATGCCACATGTTTCTCTTCAGCTCTAAGAATACATCACAAAAGTTAATAAGAGAAATAATTTTGCAAGTCTTTCTCGCTTCTATTGTATCCTTGGAATGCTTCGTCAGTAGCCTTTCCGTCCCACTGCTTGGCACCACTAACTTCTCTACCACGTGCTTCTCCTTAGCACTAAGAATGCTTAAAAAGAAAGTTAATAATAAAAATTATTTTGTAGGCCTTTCCCGCCACATACGCCTTACACCAAACAAATTCTATACCCCCGTTGTCGAAAAATAGATGTTTTTACATTTCCATAAATCTTAGCTAGGCGCCATTTTTATGAATCTTTTTTAACATTGTTTATGCGCGCTGCAAGCACAAAGCTAAATGCTAATAATTGTAGACAGGTATTTGGAAGAAAAACGGAAATTAGACATAGAACCTTAATATGCACCAAAAACACTATGAAATTTCCAAAGTTGTAACAATTCCGAAAAAAGTATTTTGCAGAAACGCTATTGCGATTTGTTTCAGCCAGTGAAACCGTTTGTCTGTAACAGTCTTAAAGTATATCACGAAATAGCATACGGAATTACGTAGGGCGTCTTATCCAAAATAAGAATGTTGGACCCATACCAAAAATGGAGGTGTTGAATCATGAATGCACTGTTATATACGTTACAAAAATCCTACATTTCATTTTTTTTATGAATAAAAACAGGAAATCCCGGTGAAACTCTGATATAATCACGATAAAAAATAATCGAGTTTCGTACAAATTGTCAGCTATATATTTGCCACATCTTTCGTCCTTTCATGTCCATTTGTAAACAGCAACTTTTGACTTATCCTGTATAGACCGAATTTGTGAATTCAAGCTACATCTGTGAATGGAAAGAAACCGCTTAGGTGTGTTAATAAATATAAATCGAATCAACATCAAATTAGACCGCAAGGTCACATGTCTCATAATTTTTGCCAACAGAATTAAAATAAACATTATAACTTCCAAAATTATTATTTTTTTAAAATATGAGGCGGGAATCTGCTAGGATGACTACTATTGGTAGAAAACTAATATACCTAGAAATCTTTTAAACGGAAATTGTAAATTAATCTAATATTACCTGCATCTGGTTATAGCAGATATTTTCTACATTTCTAAAACCTTAGTAAGCGCTAGTGTCGCTAATATTAAAATAATAGTGCAGATGCTAATTACTTATAATTGAGATACCTATATATGGAAGTGAGGTGGTAGCTCAGTAGACAGAGCGCTCGCTTTGGTACTTGGGTTCGATTCCCCAGTGTTACCAGCGTATAAGAATATTTTGCCGCAACCCACCATACACAATTTCGTAATCCGGCCAGCAACCGTAGGATTTTAATTCCGAAAATTTGGATTATTCCTCGTTCAGATTCGACGTTAAACTGTATTTCTACCTTAGCCCTTAGGAGAGGCACATGGCGTAGAAGAGGCCGGTGCCCAGTAGTGAGACGAAAAGGACTGTTAACGAATGATACAGGGGAAAATATTTGACATATAATACTGTTACGAGGATGCAATTCGCATATTTTTGTACTACAAAACAGCCAAACACACGGATTTGTTGTTAATTGAAAAGCATTACAGTAGTTCCATTCTTAGAGGTACGCGTTACACATAAACCAGATGATTGCTTGGGGTACGCGGTTTACAGAAAGAAAACACATACAGACAGGTATTTAAATGCAAATTCACATCATTACCCGATGCAGAAAGCAACTGTACTAAAAACTCTAGCAACCAGGGCAGTCCGAATTTCAGATGCAGAACACCTTCAAGAGAAAACTCATCTCTTGATGTAGTTACAACAAAACGGTTATACAGCCATAGAAATTCATAGAGCAATCCGCAATGCGGAACAGCCCAACTCTAAGGAGGAACTGGCACCTCCGGAAGACTTAGGGTTTCTACCTTATAGTAAAGGCACTACTGATAAGATAGCTACAACATAAAGACAGTCATTAGGACTAATGAAACTTTGGGAAGCGGTTCCAGATCCGCAAAGGATCAAATTTAAAATCAGCCGGGATCTACAACATCCCTTGCTCTTGTGGCTTAAACTACATCGGACAAACTGGTCGTGCCATTGAGTTAAGATTGCGGGAGCACAAAGGTGATTGCAAACACCAATGCATTATAAAATCTGCGGTAGCTGAACATACTGGTTTAACTGGGCATAAGATGGATTTTGAGAATGCTCTGGTACTCGCCACAATATCGCATTACTTCCCTCGTATCATACGTGAAGCAATTGAAATTGAAAAACAACCTAACAACATAAACAGGGAGGATGGTTTTAGACTCAGTAAAGCTTGGACTCCAGTAGTTTATCCTCTAAGGACTCCTACGCATCATCGATCATACGATCACGCTCCACCGGATTCGTCTTTGCCCAACGACGACAACCAACCAGAACTGCGTCGTTCTGCCCGACTGGCTCAAAGAGGTTTAAATACCTCCGCTTCCCGGATTTGAGTTCAGTGTTATATTCACTCTGAAGATGCAAGCAATGTCTTGCCAAACGTTAGTTTGTATGGCTTCAACTAACAGGCATAAGCCGATTAAGTATTATTGTCCTGACAAACAAAATACATTAAGATCAAATCCTTGTCCGTTCCAAGGTTTAAATAATCTAAGCACACGGCTCTGTTTAGGCAGGCAGGGCTTACGATCAAATTTTGCTCAAACTTTTAGAGCAAATGCTTGTAACGGCAGACAAGCTACAGGTCGGTGCTTACCTGATAATACTGGGTGTATTTCCCAAATGACGATGCGGTCTAAGCCGAAATTAAATTGTAATATTGACAACAAGTATTTAATTCATATTACATTTATAATTGGTTTACATAATTATAATTTTCTTAAATATTCTGTAAATCGTTTATGATTATTTTCCCCAATTTTACTATTATACGATTATAAGTCGTTTATATAATATCCATTTCCTTTTTCTCAATTCGATATAGTAAGTGAAATGTTTACAAATTTCAAAATAACGTGTTGGATGATTATTATTACCGTTCCTGTCACGAGATACCGTAGGCTAAAAATGCGCTACTTACAGATTTATGTAACATTGAACTAGATCTGTCTCAAGTACATCAAAAAAGCTATCTATAAATAGCTTCCTTTAAAAACCGGAATGTTCATTCCGGTGACATACGAATTACAACGCTGGATCTCCTTACCTATTCCGGTTCGAATTGGAATGTGTTTTTGTAGCTGATGATACGTACCTTCGAAATTAATTATAAACATTAATATGCAGGTTTCTAGAATTTAAAAATGTTCTAAAATATAGCAATTAAAGCAAATAGGTTTTACATAAGCATTAGTTGCCCAATTTTTTAATTTTCTAAGTGTTTTCCGATGCTGTTTGAGCAATTTTCTTGAAACTAGGTAATATACAGGGTGATTATCACGTCTGCAAATAAACACGTGTCCGAAAATGGTTTCTTAGGATGCTATGTCCCCTGAAAGTTTATTTGATGTTGAATGCGTAAAACTTTAAATCAATGTAGTAAAAAAAGCGTCTGAGGTAAAGTAAATATTGGAAGAGTCCTCCTTCAGCATGTCAGCAAGTGAATTACTGACTCGAGCAGAGTTATTACTTATTTTACTTGCGGGATTCTGTCTGTGTTCCAGCAACGTTCCGGGTTGCTCCATATGCTCCCATAGTTAACAGTCCAATGGGTTCAAGTGATCTTGGCGGCTAGGCAACAGGACATCTAACCCCCTTTAACTAGGTTGTCACTGTTCTTGCTCTATGAGGCGGTGCACCGTTGTGCTGGAACCACATCCGTTGATGCAAATAAAGAGGCTTATCAAATGCAAATTCGAAAATTGTTTGTCCAGATAATTTTGGTAAAAATTCCCATTTCATCGATTTTCCATTACGTGCAGGCCAAGCAAGACATTGTTGAACATTCTACCCCAAACATTAAAACCGAATCGTTGCTAAAAACGACGTTGCCTAATTGCACGTGAAGTTTCAAAGGACCAGGAATATTCATTGGGTCTATTGTTGATAAAATGCTTAGTAAAAGTGGTGTTTGACCACAACACATTTGATATCTTCAAAAGAATATTCGCTCTTCACCATCTCTCGGATGCAGCACTTGCATCTATTGGAAGTGGTGTAAGTCCTCACGAAGCAATATTCACCATACAAAATTCTGGGACAGTTTCAAATTACTGACGATATGTCGAATGCCGACTTTGGGATCATTGATTACTACATCCATTGCGTCTTCTGCGTTGTGAACATTTATTGCTGAAAAGCACCAATTTTTCGGGGAAAAGGAGTTCCTATCTCTAACTCTTTGAAAGACTTTGAAGAACGTTTTATGATTCGATTGGCGTCTATCTGGAAATCGGGGCTGATGTTTTCTTGAAGCTTCAAGCTTTTCCCAAACATCATAGATGACCCTCTATTGCAGCTGTACAAAGTACAGACCTGTGCAAATGGAAGGACAGTAGAGATCCATTGTTCGAGGATTACATGTTTGTGTGGAAAGATTACAACGCCAAGACAAAATTTAAAATATTATTGTATCTCTGTGCCCTGTGTATATCCTTCTTAACTACTCCGAACGCTGTGATATCTAGTGTGTAATGGTAAAAATGGAGGCTTCCGTGAGGTTCTTTTTAATAGATTATCATTATTTACGACAGGGTCCGGTTGGTATACAAAGTGGTACCGGCTGCTATGCTGTTTATTATTAGAGATGTCGGGTGTATATATTATTTGGTTTATTATAGAATGAAAAAATAAAAAATGCATTACAAACAATTTATATTTATTATTAGACACATAGTTTAAATATAACAAATTATGAACTCACAAAAAGTATCAATCTTAATCTTAATATCCGAGGCAATGTTTTTTACTGTGACTTCTTAGGTCTATCTGCGGACTTGCGGACCCACACTTTCGCAAGGGAAAAAATATCCACTACTGTGGCACCAGGTATGGTCTTTGACACTGCAACTTTTTCTGAGAATCCAATAATAAATGAATCAATCTATAAATTGCTTAACCAAATAAGTTTTGCATCAACCTGTATAAGAAGATCTCAGGGTCACTGTTATAATTAGCGCAAACTGTGTAGACTCGAACACTAGGGATAAGGTATACACACAAAAAGTACAGGAAACATTCGGGAATTATATCGTAAAATTCAAAACATAATTATCAGTGCTCTATTTTTCACAAAACAAAGTGACTTTATTAATTAATAATAAACACCTTTAAACAAATAAATATAATTTCTTTAAGATTTTATAACATTTGCTTGTTCAATTAAAAACCCACCTTGTTTACTCTTGCATGCAGGGATGTATTCGCTTCCCGAATTTCAAAACTTCTCACGTTGCCGCGAACTTTGGTCTTGTGGCATGTGGACAAGCTTACAAAAGATGACGGCAGCCACTTATGTTCCATAAATGTGCTCGAAGAAATTAAAACAGTAGAACGTTCTTCATTTAATTTAAACTTTACCAACAAGTAAGTAGATCCTTTTTCTATTCATTTCTTTTATTGGAATGATCCATAAAATTGTTCGCAGAACTTGCATTGTTAATAATAATATTATAACCTCCAAATTCGACTTTATCATAAACTTTTGTGACGGAGCTTCTTCTTAATATCAATGTAACAAAGCACTTTTATTTAAATTATGCTATTAATATTGATACTTATTTTTAATTATATCTTGCAGATGTGAAGTTATAATAGGAAGACAATGACATTTATATTTTGTTGTCACTCCAATTGCTGACCAATCCATAAACAAAAGATGAGCGAAAAACAATCGACAATCGAGGGACGTTTACTCCATTCTGCGACGAAATTCTTATTTTGTCGCAATTTACCCAAAATCGAAGATGTACCCAAAAACACTTGGCTTTATTATAAAAAAGCACATCAATAACCTCATAAATTTATATATTTGCGGAGATGCAGAAAAAGAGTGCTTTCAGGTTGGTGGTAAATAAGCAACTATGTCAACTAAGTCAACTTTTTTGCCCGTTGCCAAGGCAACGGCGTAGGAATATGAAAAAATGAATGCAAACCACACAAAATCAGCCAATCAGGGCTAAGCATACATTGACCAACATTTAATAAATATTTATAAATTACAATAACTTTCTTATAAACAAATTTTTATAAAACTTAAAAACACAACTGTTACATATTAAAAATTAACATTTTGATACCTCACTTGTTATACTTTCGAAAATGTACTTAGAACTTCACAAATATTTATACATTAATTTTTAAATAAATTTATAACAAATAAATCAAATTATTATCAAAATTTTTTGTCTCAGATTTTTGTATGATTAGTATCGAAAGTTTCTAAATTTTATCAGGATTGTGATTCTAAGGTTTGTTTTTGCAAATTGTGTATATTAATCTTAGTATTAACAATTTTAGAATGTTTGAAAACAGCTATAGATTTCTTTGATAAGTCCAGGCTTTGTAATTGGTACATTTTTAATTTCAATGTGCAGTTGAATACCAAATTTGAGTTTGAGTCGGTGTTAAATGCTTATAGAGTCAACACGTATTATTTGCGAGCTCCAATTTTGTATATGAAATGTATTAAAGACTAGTTTGGAAAATTATGGGCTTGGCCTAAGTTGTTTACATAAGTGTTGAGGTTTTGTAACCTAACAAAATTGAAAATGTTTAAGTATTTCACGTGAGGCGTTTAATTATGTGTTAACGGAAAGTAATAAAATTTTTTAATAAATTCAAGTGTGTAAAAGTGCTTAATTTCTAAAAGAATTTGATTTACCTGGAGTTTGAAGTTCAAATGGTGTTATTTCTTTCAACATTCCTGGAAAGCAATTTAATAGAGAATGTTAAATTAAAAGTAAATTCATTAATTCATAATAAGGAGAAGTTAAGTTACCTTATCTGTTTAATTTATTTAAATGCAAGTTGTTGAAGTGTTTCCCTGGAATTTCACAACTTGTTACTACAAAGTTATTTGAGGTCAGCAACCTGTTGCAGCTGAGCATCTGTACAGAAAGGGCGCAAAATGCAAGAGTTAGCAGTTTTTGAAGAAATCCAGATGAAAGGTCTGTTCACCAATAACATCATAAAGATAAGTCCACAATAGATTCATACTTGTATCTGTGTAATCTTTATTGTAATTAGATAACTATCTTTTGGAGAGGCCACGAAACGAATCCTGAGATCTTTGTAATTTTTATATGCTGATGTGAATTGAAAATTAAGTTTTGTAGTGTGACGTATATTTCATTTTAATTTGTATTATTGGCACAACCAACGTGAAGAGTTAATTATTTTATTACAAATAATATTACAACATTTAATTTTGAGCTAGCCAAAGAAAGGGCAATTATATAATTTAATTAATAATTATATTTATTATCATATTACATAGCATTCTTTTTGGCTAGCCAACGTGGGCTATTGTATTATTAATTGTTACTAAAAGTATATTACATAGCAATATATATCTGCCATCAGATATTTTTTGTTAACAAATTATTATTATTATTATTTAGATGAAGTGCAAAAGATGGTGCCACAGAACTGGACATTTTATCCCCTACGAAGTATGAGTCCGGAAGTCCGCAGATAGACTTAAGAAGTTGCAGTAAAAAACACTGCCTTGGATATTAAGCCTCAGATTGATACTTTTTGTGAGTACATAATTTGTTATATTTGAAATATTTGCTTAATAATAAGTAGCAATTGTTTCTAATGCATTAATTATTTACTCAGTCTATAAGGCATAAAATGATCATCTTAATTTAAACCATAATGGCATTTTTTGGAATGCTTGGCTTGTCTTACAGATACAGCTAAAGGGTGCTTTTTGACAGAATGGGCAGTTAATTTTTAGTTGTGTTTGGAAATTCACTTATTTACCGTTAATATAGTTATTCTTCAAATATAAGCTTCTTGGGATGATAAAACGGTTAACCACCAAGCATAACTTTTGAGCATGTTGATGAGATGCCCGAAAAATGACTTTCAGGGTTAACTTAAAGATGACTCTTAAGGTTAGTACTGGACATCTTTTACGGTTAACCTTTTAGCGACCTTGAGGATGCCTTAGCGTTGCTCTATGGTTAACGAATTTGTGACATAGTTAACCTACAGGTTAACTTTTCATTGACTACTTGTATTTTTCAGACGTGAACTTTGCAATATCTTCTGGGTAACTTTGATTAGGTGGGATATATAAAGCGCTTTGTGGTTGCTCTTCGGCATACATCAGTTGTGTTTCACTTTATCTAAAATACTTTCTTTCTTGTCAATATGTCAAAAGTATTCCCCATTTACCAAATTCGTTTCACTATTTATCAAATGCTTTTCCCACTTGTCGAAGTATTAGAAAATGGAAACTTCTAATTTTTGTAATTTGAACAAGGAAGGTATACATAAATTAACAACAAATAACAAGAAACTATCAAAGTATGAAAGATTTTCCTTTTGTTTCAAGCAATCATTTAGATACGTCTCCATAATGAAGCGTATGCTTTTCAACGATGTTTTTAATGACGCACGATAGTTCGTATACTGGTTGATTCCGCCCTGTTTATCCCATTTTTCCACGCAGGAAACAGTTCCACGATCGGATTTAAAAATGAACAATATCGTAGAGAAATACAATGTATATATAAATACAAATTTATTACGAGATTCCTGTGAAAAGCCACGTTGTCCATTACAAAATGCGTTTCTTCAGTACCATCATTGTCCAGATGGCTGATTAAGGCCAACCATTAAAATGTTCCATACTTTACGTCCTATCTTGAATTTGGAACAGATAATGAATTGATTGTCATAGTGGTAGCAATGGAGTAATTTCGTCTTCTGGGTTGAGCTACATATACTGGTGTATTCTTGGTGGACCTACCACAAGAGGTGCGAGAGGAAACTTGATTACCAAATTCATCTATAAAGAACTGCTGTACGACTCATAAAGGGTAGTTTAGGGGGGGGGGTGCTTTACATGATAACTTCGTTGTTTTTAAAGCTTTTCTAAAAGTTAGTCTAACATTCCAAACAAATTGGACAGTTTTAGGTAAAAAAGGTACTAGTGTTTCAAATCGATAAACCAAACCCTTTTTCAGATATTCGAAAAGTTTTAGTGTACATGTCAAGGAAAAATAATTTTATTGCTATAATTTTATTTTTATTTAATAAACACAGACTAAAAGGACATTTCCGTTCAAATTAAATACAGTAATATTTCAAAATCGAAGACTGGGGTGGGTCAGTGGTAAGACAGCCAGGCTTTGGCTGTGATAGTCCGAACGCTACCCGGTTCGAATAACTCCAGGCGTCGGAAATTTTCTTAATTCCTTGGGTGGTCGGTACTGGGTCCCGGCCTCCATTTGCCATTGGGGATCAAATTAATGGTACTCCTCGTGTTACACTACACACACCACACATCAAGCAGGATAAGCATGGTTTCGCACCAACGCGGCAACCCGCAGAGTCGGGCCCTGTTGTGCATTGCAGAAACTAGCTTAGCTTTGCTTCACACCGCCTCGACACTGCGCAAGAGGAACAAAAGATGATCACGATTATGATGATTTGAAGATTCAATATTTAGATTTGTGTGCTATTCACAATTAAAGAGCACTTAAAATGCTATGGTCAAGTTGAAATTTAAGTTTTCACGAAATCTGTACCTTCCTCATACATATGATATAGAAAAATTAAACTTTAAAATAAGAACGTACCGTTTGTTTAAGAGTGACCTTGAAAATAATATTCAAGTTCATATTCGGACATAATTGAATTTTGTTGGTTTTTTGAAATATAATTTAGTATCCATGGAAAATTTGCATTGCAAACTTCGTAAAGAATAAACAGAAAAGATAATCTGCCGATATCTTTGGGTATCTGTGGTTTGATATCTTACATGAGTTGGTTATTCCCAACATACATTTAGCGTATTATTTTTCAACATCATAATTGTTTATTTCCGCTTTAGGGATCATATTTTATACACAGTTTCACGTGTTAACATGGCAGGTTTTGTTTCAAATGTTTTAATGACAATTTATTATCGCAAGCCTTTCTTTTTTCGACGTAAATAGTCATCTGCCCTCAAAAGCCAGCTATACCAATACCTTTATAAAATTTAATTATATAACTGAAAGTACAATCGCTAACAGTTAATTTATTTGCATTGACAAACACATTTTTTTGTACGTAAATTCGCATCCTCTGCTTGTTGTGGTCGCAGTCAACAGTCACAACCTTTATTGTGCATAGTTCGTTGTAATGTTTGAGCAATATGTCTGTGAATTGTTCATGATTAATTACTTAATATTATTAAGTAATTGAATTTACAATACTAATAGAATTTTTTTCGCAGTGCCTTAATCTGGTCTAGATCGTCTAAAAGCTTGGAAGTGTCACCATATAATTTTTTTCTCTCCTCAGTTTACTCTGACATTTACAGATATTAATATTTGCTGTTAATATTAAAGTAAATTTGCATGTACTACGTGTTAATTAAAATGAAACTATAGGTCTTCTGGGTTTTCGTAACATCAACCACATTAATTAATTGTTGTATCTAAAACTTTTTTAGTATACAATAATATTGAATTAATGGTAGAAATTTCTTACATCAATAAAGTATTTCAATGGATGTTGGTACTACACTAGTAGCTGTTGAAGTACATAACCTGTAATTCCAATCAATATTGATCATGACGATACCATTTTCAATATGAGTTGTGTTTATAATGTGTTTAGTTATCAATATGACCTTCACATATTATTAACAATATAATCCAAAAGATTTTTAACCCGAGAAATTTTTAAATATGTAGTTTCAATTGTGTCTACATTTACATTTGAAATCAACCTTTCAAAATCGCAATACTGACTTTAAAATGTTGAAGTTTTAAATGTTTTACACTTAAATATGACCCCCAAATTGTTAAATATTCTTTGCTTTAGTGAGGCAAAAATAGTCAATCTCATACTGAAAAAATAAGTATTTGCGTTTATATTTAAATTCTAACAGATAGTTGAACAGTGTCCTTAAACTTAACTTGCACAGCGCTTTGTAGTATCTCGGCTGCAGCGGAAGGTCTCCTTAAAACTTTACTCTGCACAACGTTTTGAGGTATCTCGACTGCTTACGGGCCTCATCCTGCTAATTGCGTTTTGAAATATTTCAGCTGCAGCTGGAGGTCTCCTTACTCTACCCAGCACTTTGAAGTGTCTTAGCTGCTTACGGGCTTTCTCCTGCTGATTGCGCTGTGAGGTACTTCGGTTGCAGCTGCAAGTCTCCTCAAATCTTAACTTGCCCAGCGCTTTGAGATATCTCGACTACTTACGGGCTGCATCCTGCTGGTTGCCCTTTGAAATATCTCAACAGAAGCTTTAGGTCTCCTTAACCTTTCCCACAGCTTTGAGGTATCTGAGCTGCTAACGGGCTTTCTCCTGCCGATTGCGCTTTCAGGTATTTCAGCTGCAGCTGCAGGTCTCCTTAACCCATTAACTTTTCAACGCTTTCAGGCATTTCAACTGCTTACGGGCCTCCTTCTGCTGATTGAGCTTTGGGTATCTCAGCTGCAGCTGCATGTCTCCTTAACTCTCTACCTTGCCCAACGCTTTAAGGTATCTTGGCTGCTTACGGGTTTTCTCCTGATGATTGCCCTTTGGGGTATCTCAGCTGCAGCTCCAGGTCTCCTTAACCCTCTACCTTGCCTAGCACTTTGAGGTGTCTCGGGTGCTTACTGATCTTTTCCTGTTGATTACCCTTTGAGGTATTTCAGCTGCAACTACAGGCATTCTTGGCCCTTTTCTTTGCTCAGCACTTTGAGGTATCTAGAGTGCTTACTGGTCTTCTTCTGATCATTTCGCTTTAAGGTATCTCAGCTGCAATTGCAGGATTTCTTAACCATTTTCCTTGCCCAGCGATTTGGGGTATCTCAGATGCTTACGAGACTTCTTCTGCTAATTGTACTTTGACGTATCTCAACTGCAGCTGCAGGTCTCCTTAACCTTCTACCTTACCCAGTGGTTTCAGGTATTTCGGTTGCTTGCTGACCTTTTTCTGCATTTGCTGGTTGTGCTTTGGGGTGTATCAGCTGCTGCTGTAAGTCTCCTTAACCATCTATCTTATCTGACGCTTTAAGTTATCTCGGCTGCTTACGGGTTTTCTCCTGCTGATTGCGCTTTGGGGCAGCTGCAACTGCAGGTCTCCTTAAACATCTACCTTGCCCAACGCTTTAAGGTGTCTCGGCTGCGTACGGGCCTTTTCTTGCTGATTGAGTTTTGAGGTATCTCAGCTGCAGCTGCAGGTCTCCTTAACCCTCTACCTTGTACAACACTTTAAGGTATCTCGGTTGCTTACGGATTTTCTCCTGCCGATTCCGCTTTGGGGTATCTCAGATGCAGCTGCAAGTCTCCTTAACCCTCTACCTTGCCCGGCGCTTTCAAATATCTCAGCTGCAACTACAGGCATTCTTAAAATTTTCCTATGCTCAGCGCTTTGAAGTATCTCGGCTGCTTACGGGACTTCTCCTGTTCATTACCCTTTGAGGTATCTCAGCTGTAACTACAGGCATTCTTGACCCATTTCTTTGCTCAGCACTTTGAGGTATCTAGACTGCTTACTGGTCTTCTTCTGCTCATTTCGCTTTAAGGTATCTCAGCTGCAATTGCAGGATTTCTTAAACATTTTTCTTGCCCAGCGCTTTGAGGTATCTCAGATGCTTACGAGACTTCTTCTGCTTATTGTACTTTGACGTATCTCAACTGCAGCTGCAGGTCTCCTTAACCTTCTACCTTACCCAGTGCTTTCAGGTATCTCGGTTGCTTGCGGACCTTTTTCTGCTTTTGCTAATTGCGCTTTTGGGTATCTCAACTGCAGCTGTAAGTCTCCTTAACCATCCACCTTGTCCGACGCTTTAAGTTATCTCGGCTGCTTACCGGCCTTTTCTTGCTAATTGAGTTTTGAGGTATCTCAACTGCAGCGGCAGGTCTCCTTAACCATCTACCTTGTACAACACGTTAAGGTATCTCGATTGCTTACGGGTTTTCTCCTGCTGATTCCGCTTTGGGGTATCTCAACTGCACCTGAAAGTCTCCTTAACCCTCTACCTTGCCTGGCGCTTTGAGATATCTCAGCGGCAACTACAGGTATTGTTAAAGCTTTCTTGTACCCAGCGCTTTGAGGTATCTCGGCTGCTTACGTGACTTTTTCCGCTCAGAAAATTAAATGCCTTTAGAAATGTAGAAACAGGTCGAAAATATTACTATCCATCGAAACCTTATTTTATACATTTTTTCTAATTTATTCTAGACTAGACTTTCTAATTTATCGATCAGTTATCAGAGTATTCCATTATATATTTCTATACTATATTAGAAATGACTTAAACGCCCACAGACCAGATATTGGTTTAGTTATAGCTATTGTATCGTGTGGTGTAATTAGGGAAACACGGTCCATAAAAATACTAAACAATGTCTGCAAATATTATTAGAGGGCGCCCGAATTAGATATTTGATATAGCAATCCGAGGGCGGGGATGGCTCAGTGGTAGAGAGCCAAGCTTTAGATGTAATAGTCTGAACCTTCCCGGTGCGAATGTCTCCAGGGTCGGTAATTTTTCTAATTCCCTGGGGGATCGGTACTGGTAAATGTGCCATTAAATATTAGACGAGCAATGTGGTATCAACACGATGGGGCACCAGCACGTCACTGGTTTCGTGTTAGAACTTGGCTTAACGCACACTTTCCGGGAAGATGGATTGGAGTAGGAGCACCGAAAGTATGGCCACTGCGTTCGCCAGATCTGACTCAATTAGATTTTTATCTTTGAGGTCACATGAAACAGATTGTTTATGCAACTGAAGTGCACAGGGTAGAAGAATTAAGTCAAAGAATACAGCAGACTGCCGATATTATTAGGAATAATTCAGCAACCATATTAAGAACGGCTTTATGCATCGAACACAGTGGAGATCGTTTTAATGTTTATTGTAAATAAACTGATAAAATATATTAAAAAAGGATTTATTTCAGAAAATACGTTTAATTAAAATTTTAGTCATATAAATTATGAAATAAACAATAACTCGTTAACGGTTACATTTAGGACATATGTTCATATGGATTTTTCGACTTTAAATAAATTCTGGAATTCATCTTTGAAATACTGCCGGTACGTTTTGGGGCACCCTGTATAGAGTATTTCTACGAGGCTTCTTCAACTAAAACACATCTTTGATCAACTTAGCAATGAAAACAAATGCAATAATTCAAATAACTTTGTATTAGTAGTGTTTGTAAGCAACGCATTAATAACTTTTAAAACTTCGATTTTGAAACAGCTTTTCTTGTTGAAAATCCGTCCAAGTTTGATCAGCGTGCGGTCCTACAATTTTTATGCGCTGAGGTGTGCAGCCATTGCAGAGTCAAACGCGAATGCAAGCAGTGTATGGAAATGCATGTATTGCGTACCCAACTGTGAAGGAATGGTGCCGAAAATTTAAGAATGGAAAAGAGGGGCTATGGATGAGCCGCGACCAGGTGCACGGTGTACGGCATTAACAGAAAACAATATGGCATGTGTGGAAGGCCTTATTAGAGAAAATCGTTGAATTTCAATTAGAGAAATTTGAGAAATTGTCGGTGCAACTGTAGGATCTATCCACACTATTGTCGTAATCTGGGTTACACCAAAGTTTGTTCGCAATGGATTCCTCGTTTCCCGTCTAATAAACAAAAATGCTTGCGAATGGGCTTATCTCTGCAATACCGCACAGACTATATGCAAAATGGTGATGAGTTTCTTCTGTCAATAGTTGCTGGTGACGAAACTTGGTGCCATCCAGGAAGTTATTGTCGATGCAGTGGAAACGTTCAAGTTCACCACCACCGAAGAAGTTTAAAGCACAATCTTCTGCAGGTAGGGTGATGATAACATTTTTTTTTCGATCATGATGTTGATAGAGTTTAAGGAACCTTGAACACACCTCGTAGTAAAACAACGGTATTTCAGCTTGATGTTAACTAAAAATATCCTTTTTTCTATTGAATTGCCCTTGTAAGGCTCAAAATCAATTATTTTCGATTGCTAAAGCCAGAAGTATGAGGAAACGTAACAAAGTCCGTCTTTCAAGTTTACCATCATTACGTTAATGCCGTAACATTGATCGGGTTATGCGATGCGAGTTCCGATCTTGTTATTTCGATCGATTTCGACATCATTAACCCAAAGAGATCGATTCAAGGGCGGTGAAATGAGTATGTTGCACCCATCCAAGTAATACACATAGAGGCGCGGTTTGCTCTGGAAGTAGACCGTCACTGACATTTCACAATATAGTTCGCATCCTCGGATTGCGCAGAGATTTGACATCGATATGGCGGAAGTCGGTAACCGATTGCTTAAACGATAATTAGCTGGGATGTCTTTATACAATTCTTAGACAGTTCCGTGCAGTTCTAACAAATACTAGCCCAATAAATAATAGTTAAACATTCACACTTCGTAATATCACCTTGTCAAAACTAAGATGGATTTTCGAATATTACCTTCAGGTATAATCCTACACGGATTTTACTTTAACCAGGCCATAGCGAATATCTTCCTTATTTTTTACTATGAAGTAAATGCGTGTAACATGCTAATTTATGTAATAGTAGATAATTTCAAATAACAGGATTCGAAAAAACCTTTACATCGAAGTATGGTAAAAAGTGTGCCTAAAAATGTGTTACTATTTTATTTTACGTCTTACAATAATATATTTATAACAACAAACCGTTCATTGTCAAGTCGTGATCTGCAAAAGCAAGAAAGGTTAATTGCGAGCAGATTTGTTCAAATCAGAACTATTTCTGACAGTATTGAGAACACTTAGAAACCATTTTTCAATGTAAATTAATGTAAATTTATTCCGCTAAATTGTTTGCTTGTTATCTCAAAAATACCATCCCAACAAGCAAAAATGATAATAAACTAATCTACCCAATCGCAGGTGGTTTTGATACAATATGATTTACTTTAGATTACGCAACACTTCAGCATCTGTCATATTATGTTAGGTTATGTATACGTTTTACGTAAGCCAGAAGCCATATTAACAATTTCAGTTTAGATGGATATTTGCGAAAAACATTCTGAAAAAATATACCCTCCGTCGTTGAAACCCCATTTTTTTAAATTATTGGTTTAGAATGTACAGGGTGTATCAAAATATGGAATAAAATCGCTTGAAATTTATTGTAAATACTTTTCGAATAATATGAAGATTTAACATTGTGAATAAAATAATTTTTTAAGAACAAGAATTTTGTAATGGCGTCACGGGTAATTGTTAACCATGAATTGATTGCTTTTTTTCCCCTATCTTACTATATAATCAAATAATATACAAATATATGCATATTTTTTGGAAACTAAAGAATGCAATAAATGGAAAACTTCAAAATGTATTTATAAAAATAATAATATTGAATAATACACAACATATTGTCTATTTACAGTCCACCAATGTCCGAACCTTTAAAAAAATAAAACTGTACCTTCAAGAGTTCTATGTATTTGTATACTACAAGTGGAATATACTCTTCTAGAGTTTCTAAATCAGTAGGTCTGATGAACATGTACACTTTCTAACTCAAAATAGTCTAGCAGAAGTTAGCTACCCATTTTTCAACCAATTTACCAAGAAACAATGAATGTACTACAGCTGTGGTGTATATAAATTACCATAATATTGAGGAAGAGCTCCATCCTGTTGGTATCTGTATCTGTATGCAGTTCAAACCTTGTATTATCTTTTTCTGGGATATGTAGATTTATGTGTCCAGTTTACAGCTACATCGCAGTTGTTATAATGTTTTTATTCTCTCATTCTACGCACACTAGAAAAAGTCACAAATGTATGGAGATGTAAGTAAGTATCGATACACGTTCAACATTCTGATGTGTTTGTCCAAGTACCATAGAAAGAGACGATAAATAGTGATTACTTGAGATACTAACGTAATACTTAGTTTCAACGTAGATTAACTTTTAGTACGTTAGCTGCAACACAAAATTTTAAAAATTTGTTTTTGATTGCTTTCTCTTGTTTTCCTGTAAAATCAGTTCTTTTTAGTACTAACAACCTACAAATCATAGCGAATGATGCCCCATATTAAAAAAAAATTGTCTTTGTTGACAACACTAATATAATCGTTGGTTAAAATAAATTCCGTATAACTTGCAATAATAATTTAGATGAAATTGTTACAGAGAAATGTTAGAATATGTTGGATACAATACCTATATTGACGATTTTTACAAAGGCTATGAGCTGCTGTCCACCAGAGAAATTCCCACTGTCTTGGTTGGGGTTATAGACTTAAAACATAGAGCAAGGGCACAAGAAAATGACAAAGAAGAAAAAAATTAATTGTAATTATCACAAGGAAGTTGATTTTTATGATTTATATAAAAGATACCGACATTTGATATGTAAAATTAATTGTTCTACATAATGAAATGTGATTATGTTTAACTCTTTCTATATTATTTCCTATGTTGACAATCAGCTACTATGTAAATTGCAGTGTCCGAGTTCACATCCGTATATTATTGGGATATAGTGGGGCCACTTAACCTTACACTTCTTTTACTTTTTAATATTTCTCTTTTGCACGGAGTGTTCTCTATCCATTGTTCTTCGGCAGCCATTCGCCTGACTTCTCCTGGAGTTCCTCTACTGCGTCCTGCTATGTTTTTAAATTTTCTTATCCTACTCCTGGTGGTCTCCGTATACTTTGTTTCTTTTCCAGTCTACATTCTAACATTTACACGTTCATACAGTTTCATTCGTATTTGTTCTATTTCTTCATTTCTAATTCTTAATTGGGTTTTTAAATGTTATTTTAGGTTTTCATGGTTTTAATTTGTGTTGGGTGTATTGTGCAGGGTCCATCCTCTTAAATCCATCCAGCTGTTGTTATATAGCATTTTTATTCAATACTGATATTTTTAAATGTAAAGCAAAAACTTCGCAATAGTGATAGCTAAGCTACCTCTAATATTGATTGGATATTATTAAAAATTGTATAGAATCTGTCCAGGTCTGTCAAGTAATTTAAGCGCCTACTTAATGATAGGAAAAATAAGAAACTTATATGTGGATTGCAATTCCTTCGGATATTATATTATGCATTTATAAACAAACACTATGTGTTCTGGAATAATAAATAATTGTATCAAGTGAACTATAATTTAGAAATTATTGAATAATTGTTCTAGCTGGTTATAAACCGTATGGCTTAAGTAAAGACACACATTTTCTTTTACACTGTTAAACCTTATCGATAGTCACGTACTGTATTTATTTACATTGTTCAGTTTGCTTGGAATATGCTGTTCTGTTGTTGTCGTTCTAATTATCATTTATGCCATCTCTCTGTGTTTTGTTTGTTTGTTATTTGTTGCAATTTCTTAGTTGAATCACGTTCAATCTTGGTTCTTCAGGGTCTTTTATGATCTGCTTCATCACTGGTACAGTGAACACTAGCGAATCACCCTAATTTATTTTGTTCTCGCGGTGTAATCTGTTTGATTCCATAATAACTCGACGCTTGTTTATAGTTTTGTTTGAATCCCATAAGTTTAATAATTCCTAGCAATGTACATTTGGAACACTTTATTGTAGCGTCACCTTTAGTCAATCTTTGATTTAACAATATTAACTTAAGGAAATAGTTTTCCCGGCACATTTGATATGTTTTTCGCCGAATTAAATGTTCGCTACCAATCCACGGTGTCCACATTTAAAAAAACAAGTATAAATAAATATCTACTTCGCACAGAAGTTCATCAACAACTGCTTTGCGCTGTTTACTTCTTAAGGTTGAAAATTATTGCATTATAAGACAACGATCTAATCTCATCTCTGAAAAATAACTTATTATTCATACAAGCTAATTAAGGAAGCTAATTTTGATTGATAGTTTACTAGCTTTAACATAAATAAGAATAGTTCAACTAAACAGAGTAATCTTAAATAATGAATTGAAAACAGAAAACTTAAGCTTCTCGCTTGAGTCACAACCCCTACGTAACCTCAGCCTGTTCGCGAAATGTAAATTTACCAGAATGCGGCCGGTGCTTTAAGCCGAATTACAAGTACCTTTCTAAAGCGGATAACTGTATAATTTGAAGTAGACTGAAATTATATTCATTACCCCCTTGTTTTGCACAAGACTGTCAAATTTAGTCTTCTTTCTACTTGTAGTCATACGGTATATTTAGTTACTTTATGCACTCTGCTTAGGATATTGACCTATTTTCGATTCTTCATCGTAATAAAATATTCGTAGTTGTTAACCTATTCTAGTTTTTTTCTTTTATATATAGTCTTCGTTTTGTCCTGAATTTCCTTACTGTTTTCGATATTAATCTTCATTCTCTATCTCTCTGTGTTCCGTTTGTTTGTTATTGCAAAATTATATTGTTTTTCGATGTAGTCGCCCTGCCTGGCCTTACACTTGTGCCACTACGCTCCACTGGAAGCTTTCTAATACCTTCCTGGGAGAAGCCATCGGGTTCTTTGCGTATCCACTCTTGAACAGCTTTGATTACATCGATATTTGACTGAAATCATTTACTGGCTAATAATTCTTTTAGTGAGCCAAACACATAATAATCGGAGAGAGCAAGATCAGAACTCTACGCTGTAAGGGAATCCTACTGAAGTTTGTTTATGGCTTCAATTGTTCTTGCAGCGGTGTGAGAGCGAGCAAACAGAACTTCGTCTTTTATTCCGCTTGTTCTTGATTGCCTACTTAATTTTATCGCGCAATAAGGAAATCAACAAAGCGCACCTTTTAGGAACCCCAAAAAATTAGTCATCACTTTACCAGCTGACAACATAGTTTTTGTTTTCTTTGTCTTTAAAGATGTGGTGTGACATACCGCACGCTTGCACGTTTTGACGTAAAATAATGTAGCCAAGATTCATTAGTTGTCGCAATTCAGTCAAAAAATTTATATTTTTCTCTCATATTGCTGTAGTAAGGAAGAAGTGATTTGCAAACGATTCAACGTGTGTCCTTCGGCCAACAAGCGCGGAATCCACCTGGCACTCACCTTACAATACCTTAGCTTGTTTTTTCACCATGTCTTATACACTTCCTACGCTAATTTGTATATTTTGAGAAATTCTACGAAATGATACCCGTCTAAGGGTCTTCTGGTCTTCTATTCCAAAACTCCCAATAGCGGGGAATTTATGAGCTCAATTTGCTCATTCATTAAAGGTGTGTTTGTTAAACTGTTGTTTTGTGAATTTGAAAGGCCTCGAGTATGTCCAATTTAAGTTTATCACCACAGAAGTCTAAAAATTTTATTATATTATTTGTCAATATGTACAGGTCAGTGCATGATTGTGTTCTAATAAGTATTTAGCGTAATTAGATTTTTCTGTGTGTTTTGTATTTGTACGAGCGTATGTGTTCTTTGTATCTGATGACAAAATTTCTAATTGTCTGGCCTATGTATACAGAATTACCCCGTGAACAGTTTAATTTGTAAATGCCTCATTTTAATAAATCGTCAGTTCTATCATTTGCGTTGAATAAGGTATTTAAAGTGTTTTTGTTTGTTTAGAAATTACTTTAAATGTACTTGTTTTGATTATAATTTTAGCAATTTTCTCAGATATATCACCGAAAAAAGGAATTGAAATATATTTAACATTTAGAAAATACCGACTGCCGCAAGTTGCTAATAATTACTTGCCCCAACAGTGATGAGAGGAGAATACAAGTGTGGGATAATAAAGCTAATATTAGATCTGATGCGATTTCCTAAATTAGTTGTAGGCTTCCAGATGCAACTCTGAACAAAGATGCTTTTGTGAATTGTATTTCTTAATAATGAGAAGTTATTAAATTTATATATTTGTTACATCAAGCCGCGCTGATGTGTGCATGTAGTACATGCTAGGTTCCCTAATATGCGTGTGACATAACTTCGCTATTATGTAGTCAATCACACAACAAAAAATACACAAGAACGTGAAATGCTATTTATTAATTCAAGCTTGATATGTACATGATATGTAATAACAACTAACAATATTACGAAAATTATTGTAGCATTAAGAGTGAAGAAAATTACAAGGTACTTATATAACAGTTCTTTTATAATTACACGTTGTTTGTTATTCTAGCCCAACACAGTTTTTGTCCTGAGGTATCAGACAACTATTTTGCTGTAGGGGTAATTTAATTATTAGTTTTTAAGGCTCCACCTTTTTGAGATGGGCAAAGGATCATCGCCATTGGACCCCAGAACAATTTCAGAAGGTATTATTTAGTGATAAATCTATCTTTAATATTAACAATCATGCTGGTAACACATATGTTAGAAGATTCCCTGGAGAAGAATGTGACAGTGTGTTCCGCCAGCAATGAAACATCCAACCTCTATCTTTATGTGGGGCAGCATGGCTGCTGAAAGTATTGGTAGACTGCATGCTGTATCTGGCATGATGAATGCAACCAAATACATTGATGTCCTACATGACAAGAGTTTCTGATAAAACCTTTACCTTTCAAGATGATAATGCTCCTTGACACATCTTTATTACTAACTATGGCGGAAGATGATTGATTTTGCTGCAACACCTCCATAAAAGTTTCACCCCCTTGTATCATTCTTGCTATCTTCTTTTTGGCTTCAATAGATTGTTCAACATATTTTTCAGCAATTTTTGAACTCTTCCATCCTCCATGCCGTTTTAAAACATTGATAACAGCTCCAGCGTTGGCCAACAACGTTGACGAAGTTCTTCTGAAGCAATGGCCTGTATACTTTTGGGGATGTTCAAGCTTGAGAAATTCACCGATTTTTCTAGGTGCTCCCCCAACAGTACGTATATCAACTCTTTGGCTTAAGCATTTACCTTGTCTATAGCCTACCAAAAGTGCTTTTTCAGGAAGGTTTTTTGGTCGCAAATTGTAATATTTTCTGAAGACATCCAAGTATTGCATCTCTTGTTATTCACAGTAAACACCCGTCTAACATGGGTTTTTGTTTGATTAATACGAACCACTAACTGATACCCAGTAACCTCTACAACATCTACGGTTAAATTATAACTTTCATCTCTTCGATACCCTCCAGAAATTCGTAGCAAAGCGATTACCTTTACTAGTAAATACTAATTCGTAGGTGCCTCCCTCATGAATTTTTCAACTTCTTCCCTAGTCAGCACCTTCGACTGATTTGGATGGTGGCACACATTTTCCTTTTTTAAAGCTAACAACTTAGGAAAACGTGAAATGTCGACATTCTCATTAACGATCACCATTTACTTAACCATCGAGTACTTACCATAATGATGAACTATTAAATGTTTTCAACTGAAAGATAAAATGTTATCAGTTAAAAGGAAAATTCTTAAAAAAGAAACTTATCGAACCAAATCCAAAAAGTAAGCCAACATCACGTTTTCATTAACACTTGTTTCGACCTCATATTTCTTGCGTCAGTCACAAAATAACGCATATTCTTTCCCATACCTTTGCAAAGACTTAACAGGAATAAGTTTCCCCACAGCTTCTGCGCTTCTCTGAGAAATTTCACTTGATTCACTAACCATTTTCCAGCAGATATTATTTTTCGTATTTTTTTTACACAGCAATATGTCTGCTTATCTTTCTGTTAAATAATCAAAGTCACATAGGAACGTATCCGTTAAAATAACAATTTATTTTTTAATAAAATGATTACATTGCCTATTGTCAAATATGACAATTAAAATTTTAATTTTGCTTTTTATTTAAAATCGTTAACAGTGTGAAATAAAACGTAGTACGATACACGTCCGTGAAGTTATTATTACGGTACTCGTTTAGATATTCTTGACTCGGCTCCTTCGTCGCCTCGTCCATAAACATCTAACTCGTACCGTAATAAATCAATTCCCGGACGTAAATTATTATTATGTGTAGGCTACATTATTATATATAATGTAAAATGTTGCTGTTTTTGAATGAATTCTATATATCGAATTGAAGCGTGGAATACACGGGGCACTCAGCTTATTATTATTTTGCTTGGTTTATATAATGTCTGCAACACTTCCGATACGAATTGAGAAATTTCACGAACTGTTACGCGTCTGTTTTGCTAAATAGGGGTATTCATGATTTCCTAATTTTCACGAAGTTTCATGTCAAACACATTTTCTGTACGAGTTCCCCCGTCTCTATAAGATTTCGACCACCCATCTTGCACAAAGACATTGATCGCCCTATTGTGCTCTCAACTTGTAAGAATTTCAGCCGTTTCATTAGTAAAAAATGGATTGTTATATACTGTTCTACGCTACAATGACACTGTAACTGTTAAAACAATAATTGCAATGAATATGTTAACAAGATTCCGCCCGACCTTTCATTAATTTAATTTTTGGATTTTTCTTCAGATGAGGTTTTAATTTAACAATTCCTGTTTAAACATTCCTTGTATTTGAAAGACCACCTACAATTACATATTAATGAAAATCCAAGCGCGTTAAAAAGAACATCTATAATAGAACATTCCAAAGATTAGAAGAATACCTGCGATATCGTAAACATCGGAAATCATAGAATTATTTTTTCATAAGCATATTCCCGAATTTGAAGTAAATGGCCGATGCCTTTTAATTTCTACTTTCTACTTCAATCTCGCTTAATTAGTTCGACAATTGATGTTTAAGTCTGAAGTCTGAAGCTGGAATATAATTATCGATTCTAGTATGAAATTTAACTTCGAAAACCGGTTCTAGATTTTGGAATCACAAATGCCAATTGTAGAACTGGAAACTTATTTTTCGGTTCTAAATTTGGAACTCCTGTACACTAGTATTAGTTATAATTACATAAGAACTATTATTTATGGATCGTCCATACAATCGGGTCATTGCTGACACATTTGCGTTTGGTGATATGGCGCCGTCTAGGGTTTACATTTATAAACGTAATCAAAAAGTTTTAAAATTAGGGAGGGCTCTACAATTTTTATGCATTCTGAGATTGAACTGTAAACAAATGTCAATTTAAACAACTGTAAAATTAAAATAATTTGTTCACTTGTCAAAATTTGTTAAATGTAGTTGCTGTAATAACTGTCTTTATTTGTTTACTTATTAAAATGCGTTTTATTGCGACGAGATACGCTTTGAGGTTAAGTTCACTTTGCTTGTGTTTATATTCAAAGAAATAAACACAAGGGTCGGCCGGTACATAATATGACAGTTACGACATGCCGTGTAGCACTCACAGCCAATCCTAATTTGAAAACTTTTGATAACTCGTTATATACAGGATGTTCCATGACGTGAAGTCACTACTTCACCTACGTGTAGGAGAGGTGAAAAGAAGTCGAAACTAAAGAATGGTCATTTTCTTTAAATCAACTATTAAAGAAGTCACGGCTTGTTTTAGTTAGATACTAAAGAATCCGAAACAATAAATGATATTAAAGTGGTATTTGATACAAACTGTCGACGTTACTAGGGAAATGATATTATTTACTGGTATATTAAACAGTGAAACACCTTAAAGTTGATTTCTATGCTTGCGCTTATTAACAGTCTTGATGATGTTTACTTTTACAACGCAAGAGTATGCCGATATCCATTACATGTACGGTTTTTGTGATGGAAACTCAATAGCATCTGCTCGAGAATATGGGTTGAGATTTCCAAATCGGCGACTACCGGACCAATGCGTTCTCCAACGAGTGCACAACCACGTACGTGAACACGAAACTTTCCCGAAACCGTAGGCTGAGCGTCCAATACAGCAAGTACTAGACAATGGGGACAACATACTGCGAGAAATTGATAATAATCCCAGCGCTAATCGTATGGAATTTTGCCGCTGGATCATTCAAAACCGAAACCTAAGTAATAGAATTTTATTCACCGATGAGGCAACGTTTACAGTGAATGGATTAATGAACGGTTAGAACAGCCATTCTTGGGATTTGGAGAATCCGTACGAAATCACAGTGTCAAATTATCAACACAGGTTTTCAGCTAATATCTGGTGTGGAATTATTGATAACATGCTCATTGATCAATTCGTTTTTGAGAACAATTTAACCGCCGACAGATATTTAAATTTTCTAGAAAATCATTTGGGATGATTGTTAGATGATGTCCCTCTGGCGATCAGCCATGGTATCTGGAACTAGCACCTACAAGGAATAGATTAATGAACAGAAAGAACAGCCACTCTTGGGATTTAGAGAATACAGACGAAATCACAGTGTCAAATTATCAACATAGGTTCTGTTACATTTCTTTCATTTTGCCGCTTCTTACGCTTCTTAAAATTTTATTTTATTCACCGCTCCGTAGCCGATTACTATCTTCTCATTTCCCTGTACAGTTTAGTGGACCTTATTTTTTGTTATCCTTGAGAAATGCCGATGAATATTTTGTCTACACGCTTGACCGTGAACGTTTGCTGGAAATTTCCTTGAGGGAGCCCTACGTGTTAATTTGTTCTAGAATTCTTGCAATATATTTTGTAATATGGTGAAATACCTTCAGCTGCTGCAAATTTGCGTTGCGTTTTTTTGAGAGTCGACTGAAGATCTCCCTTCGACCCGGTTGCTTGCTAAGACCGCAGCGCCGACGACAAGTAATGCGGAGGCGACTTGGGTTTCGATGGGTGCCTATTGCGTGAATTTTCGTATAGCTGTTATCATCGTAGGGTGAACAAAACCATTGACAAGTGTCGGATTTTAGAAATACGCTGGATTTAATCCTTGGAAAGGCAATTCATTGCGAATTTGCTTATCGCTTTTGCGGATTAATTTCGAACCCCTTTTATGACCCTCTGGATGTGCCGTGGCTGCGACAATAGCTTTGGAAGTTTGTGCGGCAAATATTTTGTTCCCGATTGGCAAAAACATCTAAGGCCTCCGTTTTCCGAAGAAACTCCGTTGTAATTGTGCAAGGTGATGCAATCTCAGTTGGAGTCCTGTTGGTGTGTGTGTGTGTGTGTGTGTTCATCGCCCGTGTCGTAATCGAACACCCATGAGCGTACTTGCATTTTTTTCCAAGGAAGAACCACGAACACCCAAATTGTGCTCTCTCTCTCCTCCACAACTGACGAAACTAACGAAAAGTGCCTTATGTTTAATTACATTTAAAGACTTGTATTGGTGTATAAAATACAGCGAACTTCAGTCGCCGGTTGTCATTGCTTGTTAATTTTGTAAAGTGTATTTAATTTGTAAACTTGAACGTCGCTGGCTGCATAGTTCTGTTTGTTTATTAAAGTAAATATCGTACGCCAGTTGCGGCGAGCCTTCTTTTCTTTGGACTTCCCTTTTGTTCAACTACAGTTATTACGGTTTTAATTGTATTTTTCTTTTGTACTATGTGTGTTACCAATTTCAAGCAATAGAGTTTTCTGTGTATTTTATGGTGCATGAACTTTGTAAGCATTAAATACGAGGGGGTATTGATATCTAGTTAGTCTGGAAAGTTTCTATTAAAGAACAGTGAATATGGTTGCCATGGTTACAACTATGATGTTTTATAAATAAGTTGACAAAGTTGAACGGTAATCAAATCGTGAATTTTTGAAAACAGCATGTCTGAGAAAAAGTTAGAATTTGAAATAATCGAGTTTCGGTCAGTTATATGGATGCGAAACATGGACCATTGGGAAAACAGACAGAAGGAAAATAGAGGCTTTTGAAATGTGGTGTTACAGAAGAGCACTAAAGATCTCTTGGACACAAAGGAAAACGAACGAAGAAGTTTTAGAACAAATGCAAGAAAGAAGGAAAATATGGACACACATAACGAAGAGAAGGACCCAAACAATAGGCCATATCCTGAGAAGAAATTGATTAATGAAAACAATTATCCAGGGGAAAGTAAACGGTAAAAACCCAAAAGGACGCCCCCGTCTTCAATATATAAAACAAATAATACAAGATTCGGGAAGCAACTGCTATGAGGAAATGAAGAGAAAGGCCTTAGATAGGGGAAAATAGAAAGCTGCGACAAACCAGTCCCAGGACGTCCATGGAGGATTAAGTATTTATTTTTGAAAGGGTTATCGGGCAAAGAAATTTTTGCTGATATGATAGAAATCTTAGGTGTCCTCCATACGCCACTATTAAAAACTAGGTTGCGGAATATAAAAGAGGAAGATCAGATGTGAAAGATGAGCACCGCCCTGGAAGCCCAATTTCTGTGACCACTCGACCTTCGCACGAGAACGGGCAATCAGGTGTAATTTGGAAGGTGGCGCCCACTAATTTCAACTTGCCCTGTACATAACTACGTTGAATTTCCTTCCCTTAAGCGTTTCTTGTGAACCACTCCTTACTTCGCTGAGCTAAGTCGAAGGCACTTCCATCTTTCCTGCTGCGGTCCGACAAAAAAGCTCATTTGGCCCGTAACAGTTTTCAGTGAATATTTGGTGTGGAATTATTGCTAACATGCTCATTGGTCCATTCGATTTTGAGAACCATTTAACCACTGACAGATATTTAAATTTGCTAGAAGATCATTTGGGAGAATTGTTAGATGATGTCTCTCTGGCGATGACACATGGTATGAGATACCAGCACGATGGTGCCCCTGCGCACTTTGTGTTACGTGTAAGATAATTGTTGAATCAACGGTTTGAAGGATGTGTAATTGGTAGAGGAGAACAGCACCGCTGGCCCCCAACGTCTTCTGACTTAACTTGTTTACATTATTACTTGTGGGACCATATGAAAGATATGGTATACCAAACACCGTCAGAGACCGTTGAAGATCTTAGGAGGCGGATGTTTTGAGGCAGCAGAACTAATTCAGAATAACAATGATATGTTACGTAGAGCAACCAGATCAGAGCCAGAATGTGTCTCGAGAGCAACTGTGGCTATTTTGAACAATCTTTATAGTGAATTTAAACTAAAATAGAAATAAATATTGGCTTTCCTGAAATTGTAATTATTTAATAAATAATAATTTAACACTCTGCATTTTGAAAACTATATTTGGTCTAAAGATTACGTACACGAAGTAGTGACCTCACGTCGTGGAACACTCTGCATCCATTCCATTTTAAATTCTGTACCTGAGGTTTAATATCAGTTTCAAAGCATGAAACAAACGTATTAGATAATTGAGGTGTTTGGGAATGTGTAAGGAAAATCCGTTGCTATTTTGTAATTCTAATAGAAATATTATGGTTGGTGGACCAATCAAATGACTGAAAGTTTGGAAAATAATAAACCAATCAACTTTACTACTTTATTAATGTTTAATAATTAAACTAGAACTACTCAAATAGAACACTCCTCCTTAAGAGAGAGATTCCTATTATACGCGCATGTAATGTCATGGTTTAGTTACTGAAGTTTACAAATTCCAGCAATAACTGCTTCTGGCGATGCACTTATTTATTTTACCGTAACATTTTAAACAAAATGGGCTTTTACTTGGAGAGCGGCATTTCCAATTGAAGATGACCATGAGATTTCGAAACGTATCCAACTGCGTTTAAGTATTTATTAATTAATTGCTCCACATACTTGAAATTTGGTAATACTCAGCAACATTTTCCATGTGGATAAACGAAGCGTCAGCAGTGTATGAGCATATTACCATATCTGAACCGCAGACCTACCTATCCCCATTTATTTCGAATCTGTCATTATTCTCAGTAATGAATTGGTTTCGCTTCGAGCACACGTTGCTTAACCATTGAAATAAAATACTTTTGCGCGTTATGACTTTTTATAGTGAGAGGAGGTCATAGGTTACAAATTCTAGTGTTCGTGAATCATTTCAAGGCGAATCCGCCCCTGTGAATATATTACAATTTTTCACTACGAATTGACATTCACCTAGATTACCTTTTCCTTTCTCACCATGTTCTTCGTGAAAGTACGAATTAACGAATTTTGAACTTCTGGAAAGAACCGCAAATACACGCTTTTATGTTCATAAATAAATATCGATTTACTGGTTTACTTCACGATGAGAGAGAAATAGATGCTATGGGGCAATTTATATAAATAAGAGTGAAAGTATTTAATAACTATACAGAATGGTCTGAATAAAACAATTGAACAATGCACACAATAAAAATCCAATAAACTTGTTTCAAACAATATAAGAAACCTCCTGAAATAGAGTCAACGCAATGACTTTTTCGCGGAAGCCTTTGGCAATATTTGATAAAAAAATTGAAACTGAACGTACATCGCGTTATAACCTTATTTTTATTTAAATAAATTCATCAGAAGTTACCTAATCATGAAACGGCACCCTCATGGGCAATTATCCCTTAAAATGCACTTTTCACTATTAAAAAGTAAAGATTGTATAAATGATAGTTTCCCTACTATATTCAGGAAAATTGTATTGCAACGACTGTCAGGGGCATATCGTTTAGAATGCATTTCTACCCCCTAAAAAGTAAAAACTGTGTAAGTTACTTTTGCATTCTATTCACAACAATTATTTTAGAATCATTTTCATATCTATTTCATTCCTTATAATGCATTTTCCGCTCCCTGAGTAATGAGAAATTTACATTAATGTTGTTTTTCCTCTCTATTTTTCTTCTATAATTTATCTTCTAAAATCGCTTTTCCCTTCTAAAAGTTATAAAATGTACAGTTTCAAAATCATTCTCATTGATATTTCATCCCTTAAAATATACTTTGCATCCCCTAAATTTGTATTAATGTTATTTCTCGAATTTTATTTATAAACGTGCTTTTAAGCAAACTTAGATTTCTTAATTGCTCCCTCCTTCCAAAAGTTAAAACCGTTATACAGTACCAAAAAATATTTCCAAATCATTCTCCTTGATATTTCATCCCTTAAAATGTACTTTCCACCCCCTAAGTTTGTGTTAATGTTATTTGTCGAACTTTGTTCAGAGAAGTATTGTATAGCCAATTTAGCTATTAAAATTTCTGCCTCTTGCTCAACGTTAAAAGGTCCTCTTGGTATCTCATCCCTTAAAATGTAGTATTTGTCCCTAAATTTTTTATTAATGTTATATTTAGAATTCTATTTATAAAAGTACTTTTAACCAAAGTTAGCTTTCTTAATTGCTCCCTCCTTCTAAATGTTAAAAAACGTAATACAGTTCCAAAAATATTTCAAAGTCATTCTCCTTGAAATTTCGTCCCCTAAAGTATACTTTTTATCGCCTTACTTTGTATGAATGTTTTTTTTTTTTTGGAACGTTATTTAATGAAGTATTTTACAGCTAATATAGCTTCTAAAGTGTCTGCCTTCTTCTAACCGTTAAACGTTCCTCTTGGTATTCTTGGTATTTTATCCCTTAAAATATAGTTCTTATACCCTAAATTTGGAATAATTTTTCGGATTCTATTTACAATAGCGCTTTTAAGCAATACTTACTTAAATTATTTTATGCTTCTAAAGGTTAAAAAATTTTATACACATCCAAAAACTATTTCAAAATCATTCTCCCTGAAATTTCATCCTTTAAAATGAACTTTACATCGCCTAAATTTTTATTAATGTTAATTTTAGAATTCTATTTATAAAACTACTTGTAGACAAACTTAGCTTTCCTAATTTCTTTCTCCCTCTAAAAGTAAAAAACGTTATACAGTTCCAAAAACATTTCAAAATGATTCTCCTTGAAATTTCCTCCCCTAAAATATGCTTTTCACCCCCTAACTTTGTATGAATGTTCTTTTTTATTTCTCATGTTATTCAGTGAAGTATTTTACAGCTAATATAGCTTCTAAAGTCTCGGCCTTCTTCTAAACGTTAAACGTTGCTCTTGGTATTTCATCCCTTAAAATGTAGTTTTTATGCCCTAAATTTTATTAATATTATTTTTAGAATTCTATTTATAAAAATACTTGTAGACAAACTTAGCTTTCCTAATTTCTTTCTCCCTCTAAAAGTAAAAAACGTTATACAGTTCCAAAAATATTTCAAAATAATTCTCCTTGAAATTTCCTCCCCTAAAATATACTTTTCACCCCCTAAACTTTGTATGAATGTTCTTTTTTTTTCGCACGTTATTTAGTGAAGTATTTTACAGCTAATATAGCTTCTAAAGTGTCTGCCTTCTTATAAACGTTAAACGTTCCTCTTGGTATTCTTGGTATTTTATCCCTTAAAATGTAGTTCTTATACCCTAAATTTGCAATAATTTTTCGGATTCTATTTACAATAGCGCTTTTAAGCAACACTTACTTAAATTATTTCCTGCTTCTAAAGGTTAAAAAATTTTATACACATCCAAAAACTATTTCAAAATCATTCTCTCTGAAATTTCATCCTTTAAAATGAACTTTACATCCCCTAAATTTTTATTAATGTTAATTTTAGAATTCTATTTATAAAACTACTTGTAGACAAACTTAGCTTTCCTAATTTCCTTCTCCCTCTAAAAGTAAAAAACGATATACAGTTCCAGAAATATTTCAAAATGATTCTCCTTGAAATTTCCTCCCCTAAAATATACTTTTCACCCCCTAACTTTGTATGAATGTTCTTTTTTTCGCATGTTATTCAGTGAAGTATTTTACAGCTAATATAGCTTCTAAAGTGTCGGCCTTCTTCTAAACGTTAAACGTTCCTCTTGGTATTTCATCCCTTAAAATGTAGTTTTTATGCCCTAAATTTTATTAATATTATTTTTAGAATTCTATTTATAAAACTACTTTTAAGCAAACTTAGCTTTCTTAATTGCTCCCTCCTGCTAAATGTTAAAAACGTAATACAGTTCCAAAAATATTTCTAAATCATTCTCCGTGAAGTTTCGTCCCCTAAAATGTATTTTTCATCCCCTAACTTTGTATGAATGTTTTTTTTTCGAACGTTATTTAGTGAAGTATTTTACAGCTAATATAGCTTCTAAAGTGTCTGCCTTCTTCTAACCGTTGAACGTTCCTCTTGGTATTCTTGGTATTTTATCCCTTAAAATGTAGTTCTTATACCCTAAATTTGCAATAATGCAATTTTTCGGATTCTATTTACAATAGCGCTTTTAAGCAATACTTACTTAAATTATTTCCTGCTTCTAAAGGTTAAAAAATTTTATACACATCCAAAAACTATTTCAAAATCATTCTCCCTGAAATTTCATCCTTTAAAATGAACTTTACATCCCCTAAATTTTTATTAATGTTAATTTTAGAATTCTATTTATAAAACTACTTGTAGACAAACTTAGCTTTCCTAATTTCTTTCTCCCTCTAAAAGTAAAAAACGTTATACAGTTCCAAAAATATTTCAAAATGATTCTCCTTGAAATTTCCTCCCCTAAAATATACTTTTCACCCCCTAACTTTGTATGAATGTTCTTTTTTTTCGCATATTATTTAGTGAAGTATTTTACAGCTAATATAGCTTCTAAAGTGTCGGCCTTCTTCTAAACGTTAAACGTTCCTCTTGGTATTTCATCCCTTAAAATGTAGTTTTTATGCCCTAAATTTTATTAATATTATTTTTAGAATTCTATTTATAAAACTACTTTTAAGCAAACTTAGCTTTCTTAATTGCTCCCTCCTGCTAAATGTTATAAACGTAATACAGTTCCAAAAATATTTCTAAATCATTCTCCGTGAAGTTTCGTCCCCTAAAATGTAGTTTTCATCCCCTAACTTTGTATGAATGTTTTTTTTCGAACGTTATTTAATGAAGTATTTTACAGATAATATAACAAACAGCGAGAAATATAATTCAGTGGAGAGGCATGGAGGAGGCTTACGTCCAATATTGGAATAAGTACCTAAATCTAGATAGAGAGAGAGAGAGAGATAGCTTCTAAAGTGTCTGCCTTGTTCTAATAGTTAAACATTCCTCTTGGCATTTTATTCCTAAAAATGTAGTTCTTATACCCTAAATTTGCAATAATGCAATTTTTCGGATTCTATTTACAACAGCGCTTTTAAGCAATACTTACTTAAATTACTTCCAGCTTAGAAAAGTTAAAAAAATTATATAGATCCAACAAATATTTTAAAATCCTTCTCCCTGATATTTCATCCTTCAAATTGAACTTTTCATTCCCTAAATTTTTATTAATGTTATTTTTAGAATTCTATTTATAAAACTACTTTTAAGCAAACTTAGCTTTCTTAATTTCTCGCTCCTTCTAAAAGTTAAAGAAACGTTATACAGATCTAAAAAATATTTCAAAATCATTCTCCGTGAAGTTTCGTCCCCTAAAATGTACTTTTCATCCCCTAACTTTGTATGAATGTTTTTTTTTCGAACGTTATTTAATGAAGTATTTTACAGATAATATAGTTTCTAAAGTGACTGCCTTCTTCTAAATGTTAAACGTTCCTCTTGGTATTTTATTCCTTAAA
>JABXWE010010554.1:0-31351 GCA_014611495.1 Limonius californicus | reverse complement strand
GTCACACGCAACCGAGCGCGAAATCAACAAAGCGCAACAACACGGAACGGCCAAGAAGTATATATAGCTCCAGCAGAAACGAACGTCAACAGTCGTATTACAAGAAGCACCAGCAGAAAGTTATCCGACAAGACCTGAAGATGGCAAATGTGATTTTGCCGAAACGTCGTCAAGACAACCATCCCGGTCCATCCCAGGACCAAGAAGTTACTACGCGGAAGAATACCTGGAAGCCAATCACAGCATATATATATATATGTATATATACGGTATTATACAGCTAGTTGCCGGTTGCCGCCTTCCCGTGCCAATTCGCCACACATCTCTATCAGCCGCATCTTCGACGGTTAATCCTCGTGACTCCATTACTGCTCGTATTCCTTCGTTCCACGACCGTCTGGGTCTTCCTTTTTTTCTTTTGCCCGGTGGTGTCCATCTGAAAACTCGTGAGGGCCATCTGCTGTCTTCCATTCTCATTAGGTGTCCGAACCGTTTCAGGCTTCTTAGTTCGATTCTGTCTATTACGGTTTCTTGTGCCTTCACTTTTCTTCTTATTTCCTCGTTAGTGATATGTTCCCTTCTGGATATTCCCGCACTTCTTCTTAAATAATACATTTCCACGGTGTTTAGCTTCCTCCTGTGTCCTGCATTTATTGTCCATATTTCCGATCCATAACACAGTACCGACTCTACCAACGCTTTTCCAATGTGTTTCTTCGTATTATTGTTAATATGTTTGTCCCACCAGACCGAGTTTAAACATCCTATTATTCGCTTACTTTGCTCTATTCTACTTTTAATTTCCGCAGATCCAAATCCATCTGTAGTTATAGTGACACCTAGATATTTAAATTTGTCAACTTGTTTGAGTATCATCATTTATTAGTATTGTGAATTTTGCTTCGGAGTTTGTCACTAAGTACTCTGTTTTATTAATATTTACTTTTAGGCCCCATTCTTCATATGGTCTGTATAGCCTTTGAAGCATAAATTCAAGGTCGTAGGCATCTTGGGCCATTACAATTTGGTCGTCTGCGAAGTTTAGCGTATATAGACATTGGTCGTTAATTGGAATTCCCATTCCACGAATTCTCTCTCCTTTTCCAATCTTCCAACGCACATTCTATGTACAAGTTGAAAAGAAGGGGGGATAAACTGCAGCCCTGACGCAGTCCTTTAGATGTTGCAATTGGGTTGGATAGATATTCATTTTGTTTATCAAATGTCTTGTTCCCTCTGTACATTTCTTTAATAATGTTTATTAGATGTTGGTCAATATTAAGTTTTACTAGGGCCGCCCATAATCTTGCCCTTGGGATGGAGTCGTACGCCTTCTCTAAATCGATGAAGGCTAGGTGAGTCTCTTCTCCTCTATCGCGTCTTTTTTCAGTCAGTTGTTGTATTATGAATAAATTATCGACACACCCTCGTCCCGTTACAAATCCACTCTGTTCTTCACTAATTTTATCTTCGACACTTTCTTTCAATTTTTTGTTTATTATTTTTCCGAATAGTCTGCTCAAGGTGCAGTTGATACTTAATCCCCTATAGTTATTTTTGTCTTTTCGCTCTCCTTTCTTGTATATTGATATCATATAAGATTGTTCGATACAGTTGTTAACTAGGTGGCATAGTCTTTCTCTTAGTGCCTGCCCGCCATTCTTTATCAATTCTGTATAAGTGTTGCCGGGTCCCGGAGCTCTGCCATTTTTCATAGTTTTAATTACTTTATGTAATTCGTCTTCTGCTATTACAATGATATTATTATGGGTTATGTTCCTACTGTTTATTTCCGTTACCTGGTATTGAGCCCTATATTCAGTTAGCAATTTTTTATAGTGTATTGTCCAGTCTTCCATGTTTATCTGACTCGCTACTCTTGTGTTATTGCTAGTTTTCATACCCTTCAAGCATCTCCAGATCTCAGTTGATCTTGATCCTCCAATTAGACTCTCAATCTCTATGCACTTTCTTTCCCAGCTTAGATTTTTCTTTTCTTTAATTTTATTTTTAACATCTCTATTTAGTTCTTTATATATGTTCCACTTTTCTCTTGTTTGGTTCACTAACCAGTTTTGATATGTTTGTTTTTTACGTTTAACAGCTTCTTCTATTTGGTCATTTCACCAGATTTGGTTTCGTCTTTTTTTGCTGATAGCTTCACCCAAAGCTTTTCTAGCAGCTTGGTGTATAGCTTCTCTTATATTTTTATGGTCCTTCTCTACATCTTCCTCTGTAGCTGCCCTACTTAACAGTTTGGTCAGTCTTCTCTGATATAAGTCTTTGATGCTTTCGTTTTGTAACAAATGTAAATTGTATTTGACTGTCTCTTCCTTCGTAGCGGTTCCTTCATTTGAGTTTGTCTTCTCATTCCTTTTTGCGCTACCGTCGAAATATTGTAGTAAAACTTCACTGGTTAGTAGATAATGATCGCTACTGCAGTTGGCTCCTCGTTTGACCCTTGTGTCAAGAACTTTCAACTGTGGGTTCTGCCTAGTTATTATATAATCCAGGATGGATTTCTGATTTAGAGATGGTTTCTCCCATGTATATCGGTGGATTTCTTTGTGGTTATAGAAGGAGTTTGTTATTTTCAGTTCGTGTTGCTTGCATGTGTTTATTAGTCTTTCTCCATTATCATTGACCCTTATTTCGCCATATTGTCCTATAACCTCATCATTTTGTCTCGATCCCACTCTAGCATTTAGATCCCCTGCCAGAATCAACTGTTGATGTATCTTAATTCCTTCAAGTATATCATCCAACCTATCATAAAAAGTATCTTTAACGTCATCATTAGCGTCATCCGTAGGGGCGTAAACAGCTACAATCACTAATTCGATGTTGCGGATTTTCACGATTATCTTTAAGTGTCTTTCTGTTATAAATTGTATATCTTGAATAAGTTTGTTATAGTTTTTTTTTATAAGCACCTGTACTCCAGCTTTTGCTCTATCTGACTTCGGGACACCCGACCATATGTGTATATAGTCGTCAATCATCGCACTACCCTGTCCTTTCTTTTTCGTCTCCGTAATGCACACGATATCCATATTTAGTTGCTTTATTTCAGATGTTACTTCTTTGACTTTATTTGTCACCCCTCTCACGTTCCAGGTTCCAATTTTTAAAATCCATTTCCGTTGCTTGATTCGTCTTCTGTTTAGACCGTCTAAATTCCGAGGCTAGGCTTTTGGCTTTTTAGCAAAATATGCATCCATGCATCTTGACTACGATATTGAGGATCCCTTAGAGTTGCTTTATGGTTAACTACTTTTTGATATAGTTAACCTACAGGTTAACTTTTGGTTGAGTAATGGTCACGTAGTATTTTTGAAAGGTTAACTGTTAGTTATCTTTTGGGTAACTTTGGTTATATGGGCTATGTTTCTAGCATATCACTGAGGAGCAACACTCGGCTGAGAAGAGGCTGATGTCCAACAGTGGGAAAAACGGCTGTTAATGATGAATGATGATGGTTATTTTGCTCAAAACTCGTGATTCGGAGCTCACATTAAACTGTAGGTCTTCTATGTCTGTGGTACTTTAAAACGCGCAACACAGACATAGGATAGAAGATTGCTACGTCTCGTAGAATAATCAGGAATATATTTATGTTCCCCTTATATAGTATATATTTCTTCACATAAGACCGTTTCGCATCAACTTCAACAATCAATTCTAATTGTATAGACTTTCGCTATGTGTGAGTACGTCTTATTCTAATAAGTGTACGAGTACAAATCTGCCGAAAATGACGGTAATTTGAACTTAATTTTTATAATGTGAGTCCACATTCTTGTTTTGGTAGGGTGGTATTGTGGGACCGTAGAACACTTATATAAACATTCGGTTGTAAACAGGTGAAAGTCCAGGCGAAGTTTTTTGCTAATTTATTAGTTTATTTCTTAAAGTCAGTTTATTGACAAAACAATAAGTATAAATAGTAATTTCTCGATATAGTTTTAAATTCCCAAATAATAGACCTAATAGGTTTTCCATTAAAGTTTTCATGTCGCACGAATGTCTTCCTTATTAGCGTGTTTCACAACTGAACAAAACTTATTCTTCGTAAATTGAAAACTTTTCCATATTTTCTTATTTTGCAATCTATTAGCTCGAAACATTAGAGGCAATTTTACGTAAGAAGAAAATTTGAGAATTGTCGCAATTTCTACTTTAATTTTCAGGCCTTGTTTCGGCTCTGCAGCCCAGAAACGTAATATTCAAATTTAAGCCGTATTTTGTTGCGAATATGTAGACAAAAAGAATTTCATAAAAAAATACACATGATGATAAACCTTGATGTCGTTCAATTTCGCTACCACAACTCGAGCTTATTTTATTTTCTTGAATAATACTGCAATAAAGTTTTTTATTTTCTCTAAGTTTTTTGTTCATATTATAGGGGTTAGAGAATGTCTTTATCGAAGGAATTAAAAAAAGTTTTAATTAAATTTAAATTATTTACGTACGCTATGAAATTTAACGTAAACGAATATCTTGAGAATTTATTATATTTAATAATTAAACCAATTTCTTTACAAGCAATACTTTTTTAACGATGTTGAAAATTCAAGGAACAAATTCCTGTGTAATTATAATTATGTTATATCCGTTTGCGATTACGTTTCAGAATTTTTAATGATCTTCTTTAATGATATTCCTAATCGCTTTTCGGGTTCCAGTATTGTTCGTGATAAAATTATATTGCATTCAGAAATGCGATATAATTTTAAGCAATTATAATTTCCATGTTAAGCTGCTGTTATTAGAAACTTAGAACAATTAACAAGTTGCTAATTAACTAATAATATTGCTCTTACTTATTAAGTAAATTTTGAAGGTCGCTTTACCTAGTTTAAATTGCGTTTTAAATATTTTAACGTTAATTTTGCGTACAAATTAAATTTAAACTTTACAAAAATCCGTTTGAACGTCTACGAACTCAAAAAAGTGGGTTCTAAAGATTGTCCATCTATATATATATATATATACAACATGTTCTTGGTAGAATTTTGATTCTTAAAAGTATTTAATCACCAATATTATATAAATTTAATATAAAACGGTCATTTCGGCATTTTGAAAATGTAGACCCAAAAACTGCCAACCCAACTGGGCTCAAGGTGCGGTTAATTTAAAATAGTCTTTTCCAACAACTGTTCGAAGTGTTTTAATAGACTTACAAAATATTGTTTGAATGTTGGCAATGTTCCTGCGTCTACAAATTATTGATAACTTAAGTGACCTGTTGCCCAAAACCGGATTGAGGAAAAAAGTTTTAGAAATACATAAAAACCGTATAGAAGGTCTGATAAAAATGTATCCAGAATGGTTTGATAAGTTTGCAATGACTGAACACTGAGGGATGTGGTTTTGCATAAAGTGATCTTGGCATCTATTACACATGTTCTGTGAAACACATTGATCTTGCTGAGCCGGTTGTATTAAATTTTGTCAAAAACTTGGAGACACTTGCAAAAATACATACAGAGAATTTTTCTTTTTAGTATACATTGCCTATGTATACTTTTAAAAGAAATGCGTCAATTTCGCCTATTGTGTAGGCAACCAACTATACAGACAACTCAAGAATGCTGTGATCACAGCAATCAAATTAATTCAATGCTAAAAAATAAAATTAATCTTTATTTAGTGTCAAACAATTGTTAGAAACTTTAAATCAGAGGGATGCGTAATAAATTCCCATAAAATAAAAACTGAAAGTAATCACGTTTTAACCGAAGAAATGAAATTAAATATTTTATGCTACGTTGAATAATAATAATTAATTCAATCAATTCTTACGAACGATTTGGGTATGAGACGCGTTTCAGTCAAATTTGTACCAAAACTCCTCACAGTTGAGCAAAAACATGCCCGTGTTTCAGCTGCTACTGAGTTGTTTGAATGCGTCAAAAACGACAAAGGCTTTGTAAAAAAATCGTAACTGTCGACGACACGTGGGTTTATAGGTGATCCCGAAACTAAGGTCCAATCTTCACAGTGGATGATCCCAGTCTCCCAGACGTAAAAAAGCACGACAAAACCGCAGCAATGTTAAGACGATGCTGACTGTTTTTTCGATTACAAGGGAATTGTCCATCATGAATATGCTCCATCGGGCCAGATTATCAACAAGGATTATTACTGCCAAGTTCTGCGACGTTTAACGGACCCAGTTCGTCGGAAAAGGCCGGACTTGCATGAGAATGGCGAGTGGCAATTGCATCACGACAATGCCCCTGCCCACGCATCACAACTTGTGCAGCAGTTTCTTGGTAAACACCGTATTCCACAGGTTCGCCAGCCACCTCATTCGCCAGACCTTGCTCCTAGCGACTTTTTTATATTCCCGAAGATCAAATTCCATTTGAAAGGAAAAAGATTTGAATACGTTGAGAAGATACAGCAGAACACGACGAAGTAGCTGCCCGCTATTTCAGAAGAAGAATTTAAAAAATCTTTCAATCAATGGCAGCAACGCTGGATTAGGTGTGTGGCTTCGGAAGGGGATTACTTTGAAGGCGATAAAATATTAATTCCATAAATCTTGTAATTTCTTTTTAAATAACGTCATTCTGGATATATTTTGATCAGACCTCATATTTGCTTAAAAATCTGATTTATAAAAAGGAAGTGAGAGTGTTTTCGGTAGGTATACAATTTCATTGCTCAAAACGACATAATATTCAAAACAAAATTTACTAAATATTTCGGAAGTAAACATAGATTTGTTTATTTCGCAGCCTTTTGATTCGTAAAATCAATCACTAATATCTGATTTTAAAACTGATACTCGTTTCAATAAAATTTTAAATATAAGCATAGATATTGTTACGAACCCAATATCCAAAATTCTAAATTAAAGTATTATTGCTGTTGTAATGTGATTTCAATTACTTGCATACACATTTATGTTGCAAATGTGGAATAAGTAATACGCTTGATAAAGGAAATTGACTAATAACCAGGTCATTGCTTATGGGTGCAAAAGGGAATTTATAAAAGGACACTTAAGATTGAATTAGGCAATGGTAGAGAGTGAATAGTTGGCAGTTGTTGGTGGGTGTTTGATAGAAGAGGGTGTTCCCAATAACAAACCTAGCAATGGCGCTGTACCTGTCTGTATCATTGTAAGTACTTTAGTATAATGTTTTAGAATAAGTTGTCATAGTCTTGTAGTATGTAGTAATTAATAACTCCAATCATTTTATATATGGGTAGTTGTTTCTCTGGTTATCCCGGCGATAAGAACACGGGGCTCCTTATCAGTAACAGCCCATAGGCGTAACAATATAACAAAAGTTCATTGGATCGAATGTCTTCTGGATACTATCTGAAACTGTAAACGACGTTAGATATATTTTTTTTGATACCATTTTGTGATGAATTTCCTAAGCGCATTTTTTAAACCATTCTTTGAACGGCTATAAAATTTAGGTCATTTAAATCCTTTACAACATTGTTAAAAGTAAAGCAAAGTGCGCATGGGAAATATTTTACGGGGATATCCGATGCATCGGTTACGCATCCGGCAGCCACTTTAACCCTGTTTAATGTAGTTAGTGCAGTGGCGCAGTAACTTAGGAGGATCGACGTTTTAGGTACTCTCCGAGGTACCAGCATAGAAGGGTGCGCGCGTAGTTTTTCGGCTACTATCCACCATGACTGTGCGAATTGTTGCTTAATTTTGAACACTGCTTGACAAGTACCCGCATTTGTCCCCCATGCTGCTTCCACAACATTGTTGAGATCAAATATTACAATATTTACAAATAACCTTCTAAAATTCCAATTTCTATAAATCTGGAAGAAAAACTAAAAAGAGTTTTTATTCAATCCCGCCTATGAGGCTTGATATACAGGATGTTCTATATGAAATAAGCAAAGTGGGAAATACAAATAATAATGGTGAATTTACTAAACTTCCCTACTAATTGTCAAACGTAAAATTTTCATGTGGTTGAGTCTTTACTAAACACCTGCAAACTGAAGCTCACTGCCTTAACAGTATATGTTGATTATGTAAATATTCTAAAATTAAGCAATAAATACCAAATCTCGACCGATTTGATTGGATAAACTATCGCTTTATTAACATAAAATGTAACTCTTACGAAATTTGAATTTCAGCCATATAAAAATAATTATTATTTCTGTAAACTGTTTTTGACATTGGTGAAACACAATACTTCAGTCTAACCAGTACTGAAAAAAAACTATTAACAATGTAAGTTCAGATTGCAGCGACTCGTCATTATTAATATGTATGCAGAGTAAAACATTTAAACTCTACGAAACTCGCAAAAAAGTAATTAACTCATTTTTAAATGTGTCTTACGGCCAGGGAATGGTTCATCCGTTTAGTTTTCCTTGACCAACAGCGGATCATCTAATCGCTTTGATTTGGTCCTTATCCCTCAAGCAAATTGCTTCAATTAACTGAAATGGAGACAACATCCTTGTTTCACGTTATTCTTGAGGAAACTCGGTGGTTTCCAATTAATCCCTTTACTCCGGATGTTCGTGTCAATGCCCAATGCTATCTTTAAACCTTGTTGACGTTGAAGACAGAACTGACCAATGACAAGGACTACCAGGTGTTCTCTCCGTAATGGAAAATCTGACGTCACAGAGAACTCCGCTGTGGAACGAGCTATCGAGTTTTCCGGCGGTCTAGTGAATCCCGAACGATTCGTCATATTATAATCTAAAGCAGTTCTAGATTTTACGATTCGCAAACACGGAAACGGCGAAACATTGCCTTTTGTTTGGATTCGCCTCTGTTGTACCTTTTACCTCCGAATATCAGATTTTTATTTGGGATAGTGCTGGACACCTAATAGCTGTTATACCTGGGGATAAAAGATCGATCTTAGCCGTAATGACGCCGTATTTTCCTTTTCTCGGTTCCGGTTCACCGACCTATCGGTGCTGCCTTAACTACTGCCGTTTTACGTGTTAATACGAGCCCTTTGTTTCAAAATGCTAATAAAAGGGTGCTTCGTAATTCGTCCCAGGTTTTATCGAGTAATCAGATCACGCCCTTACGTGTTTGGAAGTACTGAAAGCACCGGCCCTAAAATTTTGAACAAACTCCGAAGAAAAATTCTCCTTATTTTTTCTGCTCCAAAAAACACCTCGTTAAACTAATGGATCTAAATTTTATTGGAGCACACCGACTCCAGCGATAGTCTTGTATAATTACTCTTATCGTTAAACCAACTCGTTTTTCTCCTTTCGCTTCCTATTGCAGAGTTGTGAGCCAACCTAAAATAGAGCATAATTATTCAGGAAGCTCCCACGACCTGCACTATAACGATCTCTTAAAAATTCATAAATGTCTTGCTCCGACCGAGTGTTTCATTTTTAGCTCCAGAAATAAATCATGGAATAAAACTACGAGGACACAAAGCATAATTTTAGTTTAGCACATCGGTGCAGGACGTTTAGTTTTACGACGCCGTTCCTTGCCGGTGCAGGAAAGGTTTCCGGGTAGTTTGTAGGGCGTACTTAGTAGTTGTGACCTGCAGAATGACCTGGTTTGACCTCACACGAGCCCGTGGAAACGTTCTGGAATATCGACACGTTTTCTGTCTTTGTGTTTGCTATAAATTGATGGTTATAATACTCACTGCATAAAAAGTTTCTTTCAACTTTTACGGACGTGAAAGCGCAGGAAGAATCCGATAGTCTTTTTCGGCAGGAGGGAGAACAAGACAAAAGAACAAATAAATTGGAGTATAGAAATATGTTCTGGACGAATAAGTTCTTTATGAACTTAGATATGACGTAAAAGATAGAAGTGCGGCTATGAAAAAAGTATGGCGAAAGTTTTATCACAGAGAATGCTTTTTATAATTTTCTTTGTGCGTAAGAACTCAGAAACAACATGTTTTTAATCCAATTAAATAGATAGCTCAAATTAATTAACTAGTTATCATCTTAAAAAATAGTTCTATTACAATATGAAACAAAGAGAAAGGGAGAAACAATTCAGAGGGACGATAAACGTAATGAAAATGATATTATCTTTTAACGAACTAACACAGTGTCGTGTTTCAAACATACATACATTTCAGCTTTCTACTGGCTTTTAATGTTGTCATTCAATATTAATTTATTAATAGTATGTTCTTGAAGTAATTAAAAGCTTTGTTGCCTTAAATTGTCATTGCTATATGCGATTATTTTTACAGTTAAATTTTGTTTCAATTTTACTTAGTTACTTAGTTTTTGGCGGAATTACCGATGTCAGGTATGCAAATGAAAGTAAATAAAGTATTTTTCTATGTTCCAATTGCGATTCTACTATAGAACTTACCACAATTATGAGCTTACATATTGTCTAGATATACAGGGTTGAACAAATAACAAAACACTACGACAACCGAGGTACTGGCGGTTTAAAATGAATTGCTGTTTAGAAGGAACAGAATAGCTTGTCTATTTTTTGTTATATCGATAGAACTCTTTTGCGAGTTCGGTGATGTAAAGTTTAATAGTTTTACTTATAATAATCCTAGCGAGATTGACCAAAACACTCAAAAATAGTGCTACGTAATTTGTTTTATTAACTAGTAACACATGACAGCAAAACAGTAAAAAGCAAATAATGAAAAACAGAAATTACCATCCTTTAACAATATAATGCATACAACCCAAATCCCAAAATTTATTTGATTGTTTCACGATCAAAACAGTGTCAACACTTTGTTACCAATTTATTTTATTGTATATTACGAGAACATAGACACACAGTTCATAAATATACATTTAAACTGTCAATATTACAATTTACTTTCGGCTTAGACCGCGTCGTCATTTGGGAACTACACCCAGCATTATCAGGTTAGGGCCGACCTGTAGCTTGTCTGCCTTTACAAGCATTTGCTCTAGAAGTTTGAGCCATATTTGTTCGTAGGCCCTGCCTGCCTAAACAGGGCCATGTGCTTATATTAATCAAACCTTGGGCGGACAAGGATTTGATCTTAATGTATTTTGTTTGCCAGGAGAATAATACTTAATCGGCTTATGCCTGTTAGCTGTTTGTGAACCCATACAAACTAACATTTCGCAAGACATTGCAGCTTACATCTTCAGAGTAAATATAACACTGAACTCAAATCAAAGAAGCGGAGGTATTTAAACCTCTTTGAGCCAGTCGGACAGAACGACGGAGTTCTGGTTGGCTGTCATCGTTGGGCAAGGACGGATCCGGTGGAGCCTGATCGTGTGATCGATGATTCGTAGGAGTCCTTAGAGGATAAACTACTGGAGTCCAAGCTTTACTGAGTCTAAAACCATCCTCCCTGTTTATGTTGTTAGGTTGTTTTTCAATTTCAATTGCTTAACGTATGATGCGAGGGAAGTAATGAGGCACTCTGGCGAGTACCCGAGCATTGTCAAAGTCCATCTTATGTCCAGTTAAACCAGTATGTTCAGCCACCGCAGATTTTGTGATGCGTTTATGTTTGCAATCACCTTTGTGCTCTCGCAATCTTAACTCAATGGAACGATCAGTTTGTCCGATGTAGTTTGAGCCACAGGAGCAAGGGATATTGTAGATCCCGGCTGATTTTAAATTTGATATATGATCCTTTACGGATCTGAAACCGTTTCCCAAAGTTTCATTAGTCCTAAAGACAGTCTTTATGCTGTGCCTCCTAAGAACATACCCAATCTTATCAGTAGTGCCTTTACTGTAAGGTAGAAAAGCTAAGCCTGGCAAACAAAATACATCAAGATCAAATCCTTGTCCGCCCCAAGGTTTGATTAATCTAAACACACGGCCCTGTTTAGGCAGGCAGGGCCTACGAACAAATATGGCTCAAACTTCTAGAGCAAATGCTTGTAACGGCAGACAAGCTACAGGTCGGTCCTTACCTGATAATGCTGGTAGTAGTTCCCAAATGACGACGCGGTCTAAGCCGAAAGTAAATTGTAATATTGACAGTTCGAGAAACCGCGAAAGCCTCAAAGAATACATTTAAACTACTTAAATATTGTATTGCACTGTCCTATTGTATTTACAAAGTCACTGAAATTTCCTTCATAGATTCGCAATGGGCAATCTCTCGCTACGTGTTGGATGGTTTGTCTCTCAGTGCCGCAGTCACATCCTGGCTCTGGACCTTTACCCCATCTGTGGAGCGAATGAATGCATCTGCCATTGTTGGTTCGTGCAAATAAAAAAAAACACAAACAACGTCTCTTGAGAAGATTCTCAAAATGATAATAATAACCAAGTCTGTGTACAAATCCTTCAGTTACATTTACAAGATGCTCTGCAGGAATTCTGATTTCACCAACAGTTCTTCCAAGTTATTTGGTCGTTTCGTATAAACTCTCGAATTTAAATCTCCCCGACAGAAACAAATTCAATGAATTCAGACCCGGAGAACGAGCGGGCCAATAAACCCTCCGCGCCTTATACTTATTTGGAAACATTTGGTTTAAAAAATTCGAAATATTTGTGGTTTAACAGGGGGGATGGGGGGGTGGTATTCTGTCTTGGGTAAATATTATTAGGTAGTTCTTCTTCTTCTTCAAGGGCGGGAACAATTTGATTTACCAAAAGTTCTAAATACTTTTAACCTGTCAACAGAACATTAATACAACCCTAACAATATTTGACAACTTTACAAAACTGCTTACGCTTATCACATTCTTTTGCTTTCATGGGCTACTAGATAACAACATTGATATTCAATATCTCTAGAATTATTTAAAATAAAGGCATTAGTATTTGTATGTTTTATAATAATATGATAAAATAAATCTGTGGCATGTTATGTACAATACGCTCAAAGAATAAAAATGTTCTCAGTTGTAGTTGAACACTAAATATTCTACAAACATTTTAAGCTCATTATGTAACTGTTTTTCAGCGTAGAGTCCCTTCAAACCTTTATACTTAACGAAAGCGTCAACGTACACATCTATTTCTCGTCTGCTCAATTTGTAAACATAAAACGATTTACATTTTATTTTTTAATAGTAATTTGGAGAAAGGGTGAACTGTCAAACTTTCTTAAGGGAGATACTGTTCTCTGGCCGCTCGCTCTCTGCAAGCTTAAAGTATATACATATATTGCATAACGACATATTTATTTTACTCAATTTTCACTATCGTGACACAATTTCCGTTATAGGAAAGTGAAAATAGTATTCTTTTAAAACGTTAAATCTTGTCCGGGGAAGCACTACAACCTATAAATCTTCGCGATTTAAATCCAAACCCCTTACCATAGAAATGCACCCTCGGCCCTGAATTCCCCCAAACTAATTTCCTCTAAGTGGGCCAACTAACTCGAAACGCCTCGGAGCTTTGTAAGTTCTTCGTTTCCATGCCTTATATGAACATATTTATTCACCTTCCCTGCTTCTGGCACCTGCATCGATTAATGGACAGGACATCACGCACCCCCGACTTCACACGCAAGCGATGACGTACACACCGATCCATTATTACTAATTCAGGACTACCATGTGTTTCCATGCATATTGACCCAAATTATATGACGGCTTTGGGAAAGTCGCCCTGACGCTGATGCGAGGCTATTAATATTTCTTTTTGTTTTACTGGGACAGGTAATTACAGGGTTGGGGCTTTGCTCCAAAAAAATAAAAGTAAAGTGCTTATTAAGAAAACATAGGAATACGGAAAAGCATTTATGGGTTGTGATTTGTACATTCGCATTTCTGTGCAGTGATTTGAGGTTTTCTGGGAAGTTTAAACGTAATATTAATAAAAATATCCGCTAAAATGTGAGTTAAAGTTGTTTACTGAATACAATATTGAAGGGATAAAATGAGTGTTCATGATGATTTTGTAAATCTAGTTAATACAAAACCACGAATTGTATTTTCAATTTAAAGGGTGTTCTTTAATGTTTGAGATCGCCAATCTGCTTAATACATAATCAATAGTTCGCAATATTTTTGTGTTTATGTTTCTAGGTACTACTTTCCAATTTTGATTTAGTTAATAAACAGCGAATGAACGCAACGGGGGGTCTCTACATTTATACAAATTATACATAACGGCCACACATAATAATACCAACTAATAGCAATACTCTCGCGACCGTTTATTATAATAACGACCACAGTACTTGCGTGCTTGATAAATAATGCTTTCAAATAGAAACTGGCGTGGTCGTAGTGGTGCGTTCGTTAATGGGTCTTTGTGCTTGTGGATTCCAAACTGAATTGTTGATTAGGTTAATTCGACAACAAAAAATTCTTGTAAAAATTACTATTATTATTATGTCATGTTCCTAGTTCCTTGAAAGGTAGGCCATAATTTGTTCATTTCGCGTTTAGAAACAGGTTTGTAAAGGCGTGTATGTCATTTTCCCCATATTTTTCGATTTTCTCCGTTCTAGGATAATTTTATACGTGTAACTAAGTCAAAAATACACTAGCAAGTAGAAGTTGGTCTTGGAAGATGCAGGGCGGTCTGTTGGTTGCCTGGTTTCAAGCAGACATTCAGTCCATAAAAACAGTTATTTGATTAGCTTGTTGCTTTGTTCTTAAACGTTTGCAGGAACAATAAACTTCTTTTCATTAACGGTCCTATTATGCCTGCGTACCAATTAAGGCCGCATTATATATTTCTAGCAATAAAATTGATTTTGCTGCAAAACAGATTACTAATAGAAAATTCAAAGCCGCAACACAAGCCCCCAAATTCTAGACAACCCAGAAACTTGCTGCTATTAGTTACTGTTGTATGTTAGGTCGTGGTTTTTATCTACTATGAGAAATACTAAAATGTAAACTCAATAAATATTTACAAAAATATACGTAGATTCCTTCGGCTCATAACAACAGTTGATACGGATTAGAAAAGGTTTAGACAAGAGTTCAGATAAGTCAAGCGGTTCCTGGAATTCCAAGGGCAACAAAAGTGTTGGCGTCAGTTGGCATATTTTGGCGCAATAACTCATTAATAGCGTTTGCGAATCTACAAACTGATTGCTATGTGATTTGCCTTTATGGTGAGGCTAGGTGCTATATTAGTGCTAACATTTTATATGTGAATATGGGCTGCAATAGCAAGCTCCAGTGCAGCAGGAATGCCGCCGCTTGTATAGTGCTAGCGAGGTTATGGTATACAGGCCAAGAAGTCTTATATGTATTTACCCCAATAGTTGCGTATTATCTACTTGATATTGTATTATAATTTCTACGTGTCCTTCGTCCTATTATCGTTATTATACAAGATTGGTGTATTTCTGTAAGTATTTGTAGGAAGCAGTAGCGTGCGAATACAATTAGCTATGTGAGTTGACAGTGTATCATCATCATCATTAACAGCCTTTGCGTCCCACTGTTGCTCGGCCACGTGTTTCTCCTATACGGCATATTAATAATTCTTCACCTAGCAGTCATTCGGGAGACAGTCAGCTGGCAGAGGCGATCTCGTATGGCGCCTACTTCAAATTATGATTATTATTATGAATGTTAAATCAATACAGGATAGCATCGGCTGACTTTAAGGTAAACTAAGATGTAACTCTCCATATCACATGTTAGAAGACTGAGGGCATGTACCCCCACGACATCTGAGTATCACAGAGACATCGCTGCACAGTCCAGTTTCAGGCTCCATCTGGAGTATTATTGCACCAGAAGATAATTGCTGTGAGTGAGTGGATGTGGGTGGCCACATCATCTGGCCGGTAGACCAGCTTCAGTAATCGGTTCGAATTCCAACCTAGGTGTAGGAGGTTGGAGGACCGCCGATGAGTACAACTGCCCAATATTTATCGACAGATCAGTAACTCTGTTTTATTCTGTTACATGTCACCTGCCTGTCCCCGCTAATCGCATCCGCTGTTTGTTTACCCAGGTACCCGATAAATGAAATGAAAAAGCGCTGCAACCTTAGATAATTTAAATTTTTTTATACACCCTCTATATCGTCGACTCTAACATGTATATAAAACAATGTATATATTAGACCACCAAAGTACGTATAATTTCCAAATTTCAGACCAATGATAATAAGAAAAGTTACGAAAATGTAATTTCTTATCAAACAGTACGTGAATGTCACATAGGATTGTGTATTGAGAGATCCCGCATAAATTTGGCGGGGTTTGGTAGGCAGATAAAGATAAACGACGAGAATCGAGTTGATAATTAGACCATTCTATTAAATTCTTTTAAATCACAGAAGAATTAGTACAAAACAATTGAAATTATGATTTAAATAAACCATTATAACGGGTCCAATATGGCGTATAGTCTGTGTTATGTTTATTTTAAAATGTGCCGCTTTATATCAATTAATTTCTTAATTTGTTTGCCGCTTCGTAGAAATTAATAACGTTATTTTAATTGCAGTCGTATTTTGGGTTACCATTTCGCTATTTGTTTTGTTTTTCGAAGTTTAAGTTATGTTGACAGTTCCCTTTTGTAGGCTCAAAACTACCGATTCTTGGTTTTCTTGCGCGTGACCTCAAGCATTTCCGAGAACTCGCGTGTCCCTTATTCTAGAACTTTTCATCACATGTCGAAATATGGTGCAATTTTGGGGGGAGAGTGCAGATTCCCGTTGCGTTTTTACGTCAGTCAGTCTTCCACCTAGCGAGCTTGGGTGTGAGACTAACGTCACGTATAGCGGGTTATCTTTCGCGGCACCTGTTAAATGAAGTATCGTACCGAATATTGCTTTAGGCAATTAGTATCATTTCAACAAAGTTAAGTCGGATTAATAGCAGTTTTAACAGTGTAGCCTGATTACAGAACAATTGATTGTGATTGTTTCTTATCTCGATTTATTCGGATAAAAAGCGTTGGAACCCGTGAAAAGGTGATTGTTGGAATTAATCTGCTTCCCCAGAAGCGTATCGACCCACGTTTCGTTCCCCCCTGGTTTCCTGAGGCCTTCTACATTTTTCCCGGACCGGAAAAATACCCCTTTCCTAAGGACCCTGCATTTGAAAATCAACCCTGCCGAAATTGTGCCTGTTTCCTCCGAAGTTCAAGGTAAAGAACCAGTTTTTTTTGTGCAGTGTAAAATAAACCTTTTTTTTTTCTCTCGCGCAAACTTGCAAAATTTCGCGATATTGAACTTGTTTTATGCAACCTAAAAGCGATCTTCAGTCCCCAATTGTTTATTGTTAATACTAAAAGATAGTAATACTGTATTTTTCCTGTAAATTCTACGCCATTGGCCACACAGATTCACTGAATTATCCTAAATATTGTGCGTCAACGGCGACGAGTTTTGTTTTTTGAACATTGAAATTTTATTTGTAAACTGGTAAAAATGCCATTTCCTGTCTTTTCTTTTTGTATCGCCATTTCAATAATTCCATTACGTGTTTTAAAATTTACTGTTCTTTTATTTTTATGTACTCTGTATTTGTTTATTTAAAAATTTTGCAAGCTCCAAATATATATATATATATATAGGAGGAGGCACAATAAAGGTAGGTTCCATTCCCGTAAGCTGTTTGCTTCTCGGCCTTCCACGAGGACCTACAAACAGATGGATTTGGAAGGTAACGCCTACAAATTTTGACTTACCCTGTACAGAACTAAAGATTTTCTCCCATAAGCGATTTTTACGAACTCGCTCTACTTCTCTGAGCTAAGCTGTAGGCCGTTTTCCATCTATCTGGTTACGGGTCGTCGGAAAAGCTCGATTGGCCCGTATCATCTGATCAATTATAAGTCAGTTGAAAGTGGCCCTTTTTCTATACTTTATTTAACCCAGAAAACTCTATCGTACACGTTGTTAATGAACCGAAGAGAACTGAGAAGATTAAAAATAGAATTAGAAAAAAAACGAACGGGATCTAACGTGGGAATAAAATAATATGAAATATTGCAAGTTGTTTTCAGAAATTCCAACTTAAAACAGCAGTTTTAAAGACATGGCAGTCTCTCTTTTATTACACACTGAAAACAACAAGATTATATGAGGTTATAAGCGGGACAGACGTCTAATCCAATTGCCAAACATCTCAGTCTCATGTGGATTACGTTAATTCAGATTTGTTCTATCTTTTCAGTTCATTTTTAGTTTATTCCGTAATACCTAATGTAGGGTAAGAAGGGTCGATAACGTGCACAATGTTGAAGAAGGGAACGTGTTTCCCTATTGTATGAGGCTTACTCTGAAACTAGTAGTTTTCCGCCAAATGAGAGGCGGGGTCAATTTGGTGCATTGTTGGGGTGCTTTAGTAGATGCTAAGCTAGCCACACGTCACTTCACCGTGATTCTGTCATTGTATTGAGTTGTGTAATGAAGCGCTAAAATGAACACTACGATTGCAAAACCAGCCAAGTGTCAAGTGCGCGCTGTGATACGTTTTCTCAACGCAAGAAACGAAAACGCTACCGAAATTTACCATCGTAATTGGTTGGAGGCTACGTACGTCACTCTACCCATCACAATGCTGACTACATCAACGTTTACTATTTTTAGTATTCCATAATTTTATCGGATTAACTATAACAAAGAAAGTGAAAAATAAAAAATACAGCAAATTATACTTTACGAGTAGGTATGCACTAAATAACACGTTTAGAAATAAATGTTGGGAAACTTCATTGTTTACAAATAGGATAACATACATTATTGTTTACAAACACAAATAGCTTTTCAATCATGTCGTACATACAGTGTAAAGTAAGCAAAGTTTAATGAAGAAGGTGAAACGCATTTACATAAATTTTCTGAAAAATAATATTTTTTACATAACATGTAGGTAATGTTTTGTTATTTTCCAATGTCCGTTCCATATAATGTTGTAGATACTACTAAAACCTGTGGTTTGACTCTAAATAATGTATTCTTTGGTAGATATTATAATGCCATTTATGTTTATTTATGATTGATTTGTTAAACAAGAAAATGGGAACATCCGTAGTATCTATTGCGAATTGTCACTACGCCACTGCACCAATGCTACAACCCATCGTTTCTTTGTAGTGGATTTAAAATACAGGGTATTGCGGTTCTGTTCGAACAGTGAAACCTTTAAATCTTTACCGAAAAAATGATTCGTTAAATAAAAAGCTTTTGATGGAAAAACCTAAACACACACGTTAAACGATTGCAAAAATATTTCTCACTGCGGATCAAAAGAAAACTAACAAGCTATTTTCGTAGCTTATTGAGTTTCTGTAGCTATAAATTTATCAGAAAAGGGATTTATTTATCATGCGTTGCTACTGATTGAATGTTTTTCACGATTTCGAACTTATACAGCGAAAAGTAACTTAAAGATCTGTCGAGAGCCAAGTATATTTAAAACAGGGCATTAGGAAAACTCTGGAAAAGGGAAAGGTAAATGAGTTCCCTACGTGTTATCGAAGCCGCTGTTCCTCTCGTCTTTCACAATGGAACGCAGAGAAACGACGTTAGTTCTGGATTTGTTATCGCTGATTCCACAGTTTATCTTTTCTTTCTTACGCTTCTTAAGTGAATTTTTTTGTTTACGAACGGGGTGGCTTGCAAACGTAAACAACGGAGAGTTTATATAGCAAACCTTATTATCCTTCGTTAATTCCATTTGCATGCATTTACATAAGTTGTTTGAACAAGTTATTACCTGTAAGTGTTTTACATTAATACTTCAGTAAGGAAATGTTGAAAATAAAAGATTGCTAATAATCGAACCACGAGTCACAGAACTTTTTAGAAATTTTGTCGTGGTTACAAAAGTTATGGTTTAAGCAAAAACTATCTGTATAAAGCGCATGTTACACATATGTTAATGAGATCCACAAAAGCGCCTCAAAGCTGCTACAACTACCAGATAACAACGGCCTTCTGAAATTGAGATTTGTTGTATAACCATTGTTACTCCAACTAACATAACATCCACTTGACAAGATCAATATTAAAAAACATTCAAGGATATTGAGCTAAAATGTCTCTTAATGTTAATTTTGTTTTAGCTATTTATTTGAAGTGCTGGAGAATACCATTTTATTTATGCAAATTTGCGAGAGGCGACGAGAATCCCATTCGTTATATCTTATCTACACGAAGAAGCGGAAATAGGTGTTACTATTGCAAATGCAGCTACGGCACGGAAACTTCAATTATTTTCTTCAAGTTTCAACTTTTCTGGGTTAAATTGAACCTAATGAAAATTTCATAAGGGTCACTAAACCTCAGGTCACTGCTGTAGTAATTAACAAGGGGTTATTTTGGGAATGAAAGAATCTAGATTTATAATCGCCATGAGAAGATTTAAATTATGTATGAGGAAGTAGGTACTGTATAATATTATAGGATTCACGCCTAGATAATATAAACTCGGTGACTTTTCCCCTAAGATGACAGCTCAGACAAATATCTGGTTCGCTGCTAAAACTTGGGGCTTCACCTAGAACAAGCAACTGTTGAAGGAAAACATCAGGGATTCTGATATGTTTGGATAACAATACGCAAACATTCCTCGTTGCTGTAAATTGTACACTCAGAAATACCAAAAATATGTGCTTCGAAGAATATAACAAATATCTGTAAATAAATAAAAACTTGTTGTCTGCTCCACTTTTGGTATTATCTGAAATTCCACCCTATCTGATTGTAATAACTGTAATAACCTGACTTTCTATTGACCCAAATAGGTTATTGACATCTACTGGAATCAATTTTGGGTTAACAGTAGATACATTAACCTTATGGAGGTACTTTATCTAACTGTCCTAGACCATCATATCCATCTAAATGTTACTGTCATTAATAGTGACCTATCCTGTAATGTCCTTTGAAATAAAATTCGTTTCCAAACTATTAAATTATTTAGCTTAATCCCCAAGAGTTTATTTAATGATTCACTTTATGAAATTAAGAGCAATACTGAAATTATCGTATTTGTTTACAAACCCCAATCTGATTTATATATTGTGCTGTTGAATTTTCAAGTACTAGATCAATAAGTACGGTAAGCAGTAATTTTCGTCCTACAAATACACTAGCCGCAAGCGGTTTATATCTCCATACGCTGATAAAAACAAAGTTGTCATCAAAAAAGTCATAAAACGTCCAACTTGTTCAATTTTTATGGATCAACCATCGAAATGAAAACGTGTTAAAATTTCATTGACAGTTGCGCGGTCGTAAATATATTTTGAATAATGAACACTGTATTTAGTGGAAGAAGGAAACTGACGGTGTAAACAGGAATTTCTAAAAACGTTTTTTTAATGTGGTGAAAAATGGTATTGTTATTTCTCTGCATTATTTTGCAGGAAACAGAAAAACATGAAGGTGAACAAATTGAGAAACTCATAAAAATAAGGAGAACGTGTTGCTAAGATAAATATTTTATTCAAACATTTGAATAAAATGTTTATGGAATGACAATCGATACCAAAAAGAAAATCTTTACAAATCAATCTTAAACGTTTTTACCAAGCTCAAACGTCACAACACATTTTAAACGCAACAATTTAAATAGTGTTTATGAGAACGTTTAAATTATGTTCAAATTACTGTTGACTTAAACCTTTATAAACCGCTATTCTAGCAGCACCAAGAAGAGTTCTGGAAGATTGTATATAACTTTAAATTACCACTATTAAAATGTCTTTCATTGCGTTTTACATGTAACTTTTACTGAACGCTTATAATTTATTTAAAATTAAGGTTTCTAGATAAGAATGTAAGATTTATTAAAATACTATACTATTTTTGTGTGTACATTTTTGTAAGCGTTTCCGCATATACGAAGTTTAATAATTGTTTAACTGAATTAACAATAAAAACGTTAAATACCTGCCAAACTAGAAATTGGTAAATTGTTAGATAACTTTCCAGGGCGGAATTTTTAATAATGTACCTTCGTTTCAGCACTACTATAAATAGATTTTTATGTCATGAAATCAATAATTCATTTTGTTAATGCTAAGTCTAGATCAAGCATGAATATCTGTAGCTATTTATTTGATTAGCACGGCAGTAGCAGATATTTTATGATCCTACCCTACGTCAGTAAAAATTAGAGTTATGTTGCATTTGAAACCGATTAATAAAATCTTGGAAACATGCTTAATTTTTAATATTTAACATTTAACAACCTACTAGAGCCTCTGATTTTTTTTATAAATCTAGTACGGCATAAATCATGGAAATAATACTGAATAGTAGCAAGAGCTGCTTGCAACTACAAACTAATCAAAGTTGCCTATAAAGAAACAACAAACTTTAGAACATGAACGTCTAACGAAAATTAAAGTTATAACTTTAAAGCAAATCAAACTTTAGAGTACTATGAGTTAAGAAGTCGGTGTAATGTAAATCAAAGATATAGATTTCAGATACATTTAATAGCCATATAAAAATCAAAAACGATTAGAGACAGTGTTTTCACAACAAATTTAAGTTCATTAAGAGAAACGGAATTTATAAATCGCATAATTAGCTTAACGTTGCTAGCAAGTAGCAGCAAATTTTGAAACTAAATTAACGTTGACGAATTTATTCCGTACATTAAGTTATAACCTTGTAAATCAACAAAATGCATTTGATATTTGGTCAAGGAAACATGAAAAACAATGTTAAAATATCCATTTAATTTTTTACTAAATTAGAAATTAATTTTAGATTATTCTGCTACCAGTAAACATCATCACACAATTTGCTGTTTTCAAATAATCTTGTTTACCTCGCTACGGTAATTTAATGAAAAGTGAACAGGGTCATTAAGTCGGAGCTGTATGTAATCGAAGATCGGAGATGATTTGATAGATCAGAGCGGCACCGCAGTTCATTGTCAAGCTTGACAGCAACAACAATGCATCAAGCTCCCACCGAATTAAGGCCAAAAGTCGCCTATTAAATGGGTCAAACCTGTGCTACTTTCTTATTTATAGCGTCATTGCAGCCTTGCCAAAAAGCTTCCCTCAAGGACTCGTTCTTCAACCTACCTTGATAAATTATCCCCGGAACAAGCAAATCACTTTTGAAAAGTTCGTGGCTAATGGAGACGTTGATGGAGCCCCGAGGGTCGTCCACGGCGCTTCCTTCGAGAGCGCAATCATCTCCTGCTGCTTCGGACGTCAAAAGAACCGTTGGTTCCGTATCCTCTACAACTTTGTGGCGTGATGCGATGATTTCAGGGGGACCAGGACTTCTTCCGGGCGCGGGGTCTCCCTCGATGCCGCCGCCGAAACCGGAGGATGAACAACCATCCCATTGCACACTGCACGCTCATCGAAGATTAGCAGAGTTAACAGAAGTAGAAGGATTAATCTGAACATGTTTCCTTAAATTTATTTTGAATCGTTACATTGCAGTTAATTATACGTGATGATAAGTTTTGATCGTAACGGGTAAAATTTTGGCATAAACACGCATTTTTTATTTAAAGTTTTTCCCTTCAGCACTTATTTAATTATACACAAAGGAAAAGCGTTTCACATCAAAATTCCAAAATAAAGAACGGAAGTTCAGAAACCAAGCTGTTTTTAGGAATTGAAACAAATTTTCTTTTCGCACAACTATTTATCTATTTTTTTACATTGATGTCCACGTTGATGGCACGTACGCGAGGGGTGCAAGCGAGTAGCAGAGCGGGCTGGTACGGTTAGACTAAAGCTCGAAAAGCTCCGACTCCGGCAACCCGCAACGCTCCTACCCCCTATCCAATCGATTTAAAGCTGTAGGCATAAAAGCTCGAGACACCTGAGCTGCATCTACCTACGTACGGATATTATGTAAAATACCGTAATTGTGGCATAGTGAAATACTTAGTTTTAGTTGCCCTCATTTCCATCTCTCAAATAATTTCCCATAGTCGCTTTTAAAAATCGAAAGCTCTCGCCCCGTTTACTGCAATTACCTGAAAACTTTCGTCGTTTCAAATGTTTGTTTGCCTTATATTCGCTTTTATTTTTAAGAAATTATGTCTTAAATAGCAGAATTATTTAAAATTATATAGAATGGTATGATTTTTGCAGGTTTTTGGAAAACATATAACTGAGTTGATTGTGACTATAAAATAAAAATAGCATGTAATCTCTTTTTGTGTTGTGCAAATAATTAAATTTTACTTTCGGTGGGTTTATCGAATCGCTACAACATTGGAACGCTTTGAAATGTTTTCAGGTGCGCCTCAAATAATATAAAAATATTGGAATTCCATTGTTTACTGTATTCTATTCGCCACTTACAGTAATCGCTCGTCACGGAAAATATCAAGCAAAAGCTAAAATATTTTTTGCATTTGTGGATTATGACACTAATCGAATATCTGTTAAGCGGCTCTCAGACAATAAGTATTACTGTCAGTCTTTTTTACTGTCAATATACTGATGGCAGCCCTCACACGGCAATTTCACCATCAGTAATCAATTATGCACAAGTTTTTGCTTAAGTGTGATCTAAAAATTAATAACAGAAAAAAAGCTTGTGTCCCTATTATTTTAGCAAGTTTAATAACGAAGAAAGTAGTGAAAAAAAGGCGCTGGGCGGAAAAGTGGTTTCTAGAAAGAAAGAAATTCGCCCATTTAAACCTTTTGAATTACATAAAACAAACCAATCCTGAAGACTACCGTAACTATTTTCGCATGAACAACGATTCATATATGATGAATTATTACATATGTTAACTCCTCATATAACGAAGTAACATACAAATATGAGACAGTCAGTATCAACCAACGAAAGATTGGCGTTAACATTTCGATTTCTGGCAACTGGTAGATCATTTGAGGATTTGAAAAGACTTGCGAAGCCATAGTTGATGTTTAAACAGAATATATTAAGGTAAGTAAATTTACATTACCTATATTTTATTCCAAAAAGAAAAAGAAACAGAAATACAACTGAAAATTCACCTAAATACTATTGAAAACTATTATAAAACTGTCGTAAGCTTGATGAGGCCGATGCTGCTTGCAACAATGTGAATTGTGATTCCTCTGATGTCATCGGGGGTGTATACGGCTCAGAAGGGCTAACCTGCGGAGTGGATAACGTAACGCCCAACTTTGGGTCGTAACCGATGGCGGTGATACCCAATTTTGAGCTGGTGGTGGTCGTGAACCTGGGCTATTTATTATTGCTGAATCTTTATGTAGAATGCCCAGCCCTGCTTCAAACAGGACGTCATGTATAGCCTTTTGGGGTAGAATTCTTTGCATGGGTTTAAGGTTTTTAACTTATTCGCCCATACTTTTGCGTTGGGATAGTCTTCTACAGCATCCTATTTTGATAAATATTTGCAAGCAAGAGATAGTAATTGTTTGTTTTCTTGTGTTTCAGCTATCTTTACTTTCTTGGCATGACTTGGCATTGTAGGAGTTGTCTTATCTTCTGTACTTTCCTGTAATAAAATCATGAAACATTTAACAACTGCAACAATGTTTACCAATTACTTATTTTAATAAAATTTTATTTCAGCTTCCAATAACCGAAGAAGAATGGAAAAATGTTGCTTCAGAATTCGGAAGAAAATGGCAATTTTGGAATTGTATCGGAGCTATAGATGGGAAGCATATACATACTGCAAAACCAGAAATTCAGGTTCCAGATATTTCAATTATAAAGGGACCCTTAGCGTAGTGTTGATGGCTGTTTTTGAATTTCTTTTGACCGATGTTGAAACTAATGGACGCATTTCAGACGCCGGAGTTATTTATCACACAAAATTTTGAGAACTTCTGCAAAATAAGTCATTAAACATTCCCCACTCCTCAAATCTGCCGAATACAGAAGACACCTTTCCTTACGTGTTTATAGGAGATGATGCTTTTCCATTAGGAGAAAATTTCATGAAACCCTACAATAATCGTGAAGAGTTAACAAGAGATCTTCAAATTTTTAACTACAGATTATCGCGAGCACAAAGAGTCGTTGAAAACGCTCTTAGGATAATTATTACCAGATTTGGAGTATTGCAAAAAGCAATTAATTTATCACCTCAAAAAGCAACTAGTACTACTACTTTGGCTTGTTGTTATTTACATAATTTTTTAATGCAGAAAGCATCAGCTAATTATTACCACAATATTGTAGAAACCGAAAATACAGGAAGGACAGGTAAAATAGAAAGAAGATGTGAAAGAACAAAACATGTGTTAACTCCAATGCAACGAGGAACATACAGAAATTCATCGAGAAATGCAAAGAAAATTAGGGAACTTTATACCAAATATTTTAATAATGAAGAACAAGTATGAATTGTATTCCTGCTTGGGTCTGGCGTCTCCACATTGCTTAAAAATTTCAGTTCTTCAAATAACCAGGTGGTAGGTTCATATATATCATCGGTACCGGTACGAAAAATTAAAGATTCGAAACGCCAGTTCGTTTCGAATTCTTTTCTATAATTACTCCTTAGAGTATTTTTTTAACATCATCAATAATGGCGTCTTTTTTAATGTTTTTATATGTGTTTAATAACTTTTGGTACCGCAACTTTAGTGTATCTCTATTGCTATATCCTTTTGATGAAGAATTTCATAATTCTGGCATCTCTCGGTACGCCGCTATAAACGGTTTCAATGTTGTTTTTTTTACCTTTATTTTCATCAACCATGGGCGTGCTGCGTGAAACCGATGATGATATATCCCCCATTGCGGCGTGTTGAACATTGAAGAAGTACTGTGAATCTCGCCCTCACACGGTCAGTATTCCTTCAATAAATTAGCCGCACCCACAATATTGAAGAAGTAATTTCAGAATCTTGAAAGAATATCAGTATACTGACAGTACATCAGTATTTGTCCTCACACGATCAGTAATACTATCAATATTTGAAAATACTGACAGTAATACTGATCGTCTGAGGGCCGCTTTAAGGATTCCAATACTAATAAAAAAACAAGTTCTTGGAATTCTTCTTATTCAAATTCTGACTAACTATTCTAAGGTAATCTAGATCAATGTAAATGTTTTTTTTGCCTATGTGTCAAAAACCATAGCAATTACGGCACATTAATTATTTAATAAAAAAAAAAAAAAAAATCTGAGATATTTCTACGCTTCATACAGAACCGCCCCACGTTTTAACAGTGCAATTTAAATAATCATTAACTGTCGTATTTGTAGAGAAATTACAAGCATAAGCGTGTAAGCTTCGATAATATAAGTAATAAACAAACATGCATGTTGACCTCCTTACATAACCACAACGTATGTCCCTCTTATATTGGTATAAATTTGAATCTAGTTGCTGCGGCGGTAAACAGCAAGTTATGCAATTGATATTTGTAATCCTGTTGGGACAGTTAGTAGGGCTTTGTTTTGAGTTGTAGTTAGATTTATATTTATGATGAAAGTGTCGCATCAAATTCATTTACTTGAACGGGTATATTATAAACGTGGACAGAAGCACCAAAACGAAATTTTGCATCATATTATTACTGAAGATATTGCACATTCCAAGGTATAACATATTTAAAATATATGACAATAATCTTCCTGCATGCTGCTTGCCGCGAAACCCGAAAAACCGTAAATTATGTAAGTTATTAATAAAGTGAACAAAGATATTAAAAACAAGATTGGAGCAAATTTGCGAAAACCGGCAAGATATCGAAGACATGTATTGCGAAAAATTTGAAAGATATGGGATTGCAATATTGCAAGAAAGCAGTTGGGCCTAAATACTCAAGCAACAGCTTCAAACAATACCAGGCAAGCGCATAAAATTAAGAAGGGAGTATTTGAAGGCCGAAACAGAGCTCAAAATGGATGATGAAAAATACATCACGTTTTTGCATAGATTTTCGGCTGGCAACACGGGTTTCTACGAAAAACCTGATGCCGAGGTCACAAGTGAATTTAGATTTATCCAGAAATCCAAATTCGAAGAACATATTAGTCTGGTGCGCCATGTTTCAAAATTGTTTGTTTCTTTATCAAAAGGTTTTGGCATAAATGCAGAGGAGTATCGAAGATTTGCTGGACCCACCATAATAAATCTATTGAAAAGAAACATAATCGAAAACATGTGATATTTTGGCCAGACCTGGCAAGCAGCCACTATGTGAAAAAGACCAAGGTTGGCTATCATCAAAAAATGTGTGACAAAAAACGCGAATCCACCAAACATCCCCGAGCTAGACCAAATAGACATTTTTGGGCTATCCTTTCTAATATGGTTTATGAGGATGGATGTCAAGCCAGTTCAGGGGACAGACAATTTCTAGAATAAAGAAATGTTACAAGAAAATTGACATAAGCGTAATCCAGCAGATGATGAATAAAGTTAAACAAGAACTACGGAAGATCCAAAAAAAGGGACATATTCCATTTTAAATTAATTTTCCGTTTAAATATGTAATTAATATGTAATAGTAAACTAGTTTACTTCCAAAATTATTATGTTTTCTATTAATTCTAATATAATTGTGTGCCAGTATAAAGTGGACATAGGATAATACATGCTCAGTTTCATATGATATGTACCACCCATTAAAAATAAAGTTACGGGTTTGAAAATTTGCTAAAAGAATGTTTTATTATTGCGTATGAAATGTTCACAATTTCCATGAAAAAAATCAAGTGGTTGTGGTGTTCGTCTACTGTCTCTCATCAACTTGTTGCTTAGAAACAAAACAATATCTAGTATAAACATTAATTAGTTGTTTCGAAATTTTTTTACATTTTGTAACAGAATTAATGTTTTAAAATGCCTCCAGTAAGACAACGAAGAACTTTTAACCACATTTCCGATTTTGATAGAGTCGAATTATCGACATGAAAGAAGCTGGACTCTCTTTTCGTGAAATTGGTAGAAGGGTAAATTGGGACCACACTACAGTTTCACGAATATGGTCTGCTTGGTCAGAAGAACGCATTCAACGACATCGTCCAGCTGATAGACCTCCACGTAGCAGCAATGTACAATGAAAATCGACTTCTTCGAAGAATGGCTACACGAGACCGCTTTCAAACAACAAGGTCTGTTGCTGTAGACTGGATGCGAGCTCTTCACCGTCGCGTGTCAGTGGCAGCAATTTACAGAAGAATCTCTTCTTTTGGACAGCTTTCCTACCGTCCATTCCAGCGGCTCCCTTTAACTGCACACCACAAGGCTGTTAGGCTTGGTTGGTGTCAAGAACGGCAGCATTGGAATCAGCAATGGAACAACATTGTCTTCAGTGACGAATCAAAATTTTGTTAATGGGCAAATGACGGCCGTAGGAAGGTACGTCGATATCGAGGAGAGAAACGAAATCTAGAGTTTGTTGAAAGACGCCACACAGCTTTAACACCTGGAGTTATGGTTTGGGGTGCGATTTGTTTCGGTAGAAGATCATCTCTTGTATTCGTCCCAGGCACTTTAAATGCTCATCGTTATATTCATAATATCCTGGAACAGGTGTTAGTACCATTCATGCAGATGTTGCCAAAAGGTATTTTACAACCGGATAACGCACGTCCACACACTGCAAACATTACCAAAACGTACCTCCAACAAGCACAATTGCAAATGCTACCCTGGGCTGCACGATCACCGGACTTATCTGCGATCGAACATCTTTGGGACATGATGGGTCGGCGACTAAGATTATTGCCAAGAGCTCGTAACAACTTAGACGAGCTGAGACACCAACTTGAAGTTATATGGAACGAGATACCCCAGGAGAACATAGACCACTTGATAGAAAGCATGCCACGACGAGAAAATGCTTGCATCGCTGTTCATGGCAATGTTACACATTATTAATTTTGTTTCCGTTGTTGTTATTGTTTTCTTATAATTGTTAATCTTTTTTTATGAAAGCCTCATCATTTCATACGCAATAATGAAATATTATTTTAGCAAAGTTTCAAACCCTTAGCTTTATTTTTAATGGGTGGTGCATTTCATATGAAACGAAGTGTACATTTCTTAAGTTCAGGAATGTATACACGATAAACAGTAAATCTTATGTCCGTGTAAATTTTCTATTAACAAGACTGTTAATGTCTAACTACTTTCTCAAATTGAAACTGTATATGCCATTGTTGTATCGTGTGTATAAACAACGTATTCGGGTTAATAAAATATTTTTAAGCTTACTCTTGGGAATTTACTATTTAAAACAAAAAAAAGCAACTAAAGATCCACCACTTATTAATAAAAATAAGCTAAAATACCGTAATTAGTATGTCTCTATTTCTATGTATGCAGTTACGTCCTTTATAAGGAATGATGAATACTTTAAGATTTAGTCAAGTTTAGGCCGAAAATTATTTTCTAGTAGGAAGCATTGCATTCTTCTTTCAACGGTTTCTTTATAACCAAACTGGAATGTATTTCTTAACAAACTTTCTGGTGTAGTTAAATACTGTTAATATTTACTTTTTGTGGATTAATTACTTCCAAAATATAAAACAAAGAATATAGTTCGTTAGCAAAAAGATTTAGATACTGCTTGCAGCTGGAATTTGTACAGTAATTTAAGTTCTATTTTAGGTTAAAGTATAACCAGTAAAATGTTTATTAAGGATTGACTCTGGAAAACAAAATATATGTCTTTTCTTAAGCTATACAATGTATAATATTTACAACAGCTCTGCTTTCGAAGTTAAAAGAGGTAAACTCGAAGTCCCGTGGTGAAATAGCGACCTCTCCTCTCTCAGAAACAACACCAAGAAACTATTCTGTCAGCCTAGAGCTCGAAAGATCAGAAGCACTCTAGAAGCCGCTACAAAAATATGGCGCTAGCAAACAAGGCTCGCTGAGGAAACCCGATGAGAAGTATAGGGCGACAGGCGAGGATACCCTAGAGTTTCTGATTAGAATTTATTTTACGGATTATCAATACAATACAACCTAGGGTTGCCGAGCAGTTTAAATTTCGTCATATCATCTCAGAGGCGGCGGATTATTAGAGAAGACTGGGTGATTTACAATATCACAAAAATTATGTGGGCTATCAACATCTTTGACCAATACAAGTCAACCGGAATGGACGGAATTTGTCGGACATTTCTGCAGCAAGGCATTACAGAACTAACATCATCACTCTTCTCACTGTTTAAAGCTAGTTCGGCGACAGGTTACACACTGTATAATTGGAGGCGAGCAAAAATGTTACTCTTACCAATGTACAAACGCAACTCGTCCGCACGGGCAAAATGCTTCAGACCGATCAGCATAACTTCCTTTTTATTGAAAACACGAGTCGACAGATAAATAAGAGAAGACGTTCTGAAAGAAGATCCTTTACATCAGAGCGAATTTTCTTACTAAACAGGGAATTCCTGCGAGCTCGCTATATATACAGGGTGTCCTTTAAATACCTTAAAAGCTTCAGGTAGCACTCTTCTGTAAGAAATACAGTCCTCAAAAACACTAACACGAACTTCCTATAGTGCTTAGTTTCCTCACACGAGACACTTAAAGAATATTATACTTGGCAACG
>JABXWE010010553.1:0-21659 GCA_014611495.1 Limonius californicus | reverse complement strand
ACTTGGACCGAAGATGTAGCCCATCGTGGCAGTATTGAAGTTAGCAGCTCTTTGCTAACGTTTATTGAATGTGACTCAGTTATGAAAACAGCTATATCTCACTTGGTAATTTGGTCTGATTCGTGCGCCGGACAGAACAAAAATTTTCAGCTAATATGCTTGTACCAATTTTTGATTTTAAAAGGCAAACTAAAAATAATCGACCATAAATTTCCAGAGGTGGGCCATTCATTCTTGGATTCAGATCGTGATTTTGGCCGAATAGAAAAAGTATTGCGCAGACAAGAAAATATATACTTACCTGAACAATACCGAACAATCATCAACAATGCAAGTAGAATCAATTTTGTAACGGATATGACTCCCCATTTGCGAGATTTTGAAAATTTTTCCAACAACCTTAAGCTTATTAACAGGAAGAAAAATGTACTGAATGAATCAGTTCCTTTCAGGGATGGAATCAAATGGATCTGGGTAGAAGAATACGGTTCTTACCTTTACAAAGAAAGTTACGATGAGAACACACAATTTAAAAAAGTAAATATTCTTAGAAAAAATATAAAAAGCAATATTATTCTAGAAGCAGTAACAGTTCCTAGAATAGGTAAGAAAACTGGTATACTCTCAGCAGAAAAATTAGTGAACCTAAATCAACAGTTGAAGTTTGTAGCAGAAGAATATCGGTGGTACTACCAAACTATTATCGAAGAAAATGCTGCAGAATAAAATAATATTAACATCTGTATTTGCTTCCTTAAATTTTTCATTGCTACTTATTGATTATTTTCTAAGTAATACTTTGTAGTTTTTCCTAATGTTTAAAAATAAACAGTTTAACACATACAGCCATGATTCATTTTGCTTCTATATTTTTCTTTAATTTTGTTGTAGTGGATAAACGTGGTATGTGCCTTTTTTTTCAAATTTCTGGTATAAAACGCCAATATTTTTTTAACTTTGTCTTACCCATGAAAGGTGCTACCATTAAGCGTTTAAAGAAACCTTAACCATTAAAAAGTAAATAAAAACAGCTAACTGACAAAACAAAAACTTTAAAATACATAGTACATAGATAGACTAATACAATCTACTACCATTTGGATATGTAGAAGGACCTTCGGAAAAACGTGGGGAATGAGTTGCAGTGTAACGCTATGTACATACCTCGCAAGTGTAAGACCAATGGTCTCCTACGCATCTTTAGTTTGGTGGCCTGCAACCCTAAAGGTGAATAACCAACAACGTCTCACTCAGATATAACGGCTGGCTTAGTTGGGAGCCACAGAGCCACACCCATATCGTCGCTCTAAGGGCTCTCTGGATCTTACATGCCTACACATTGTGATAGGGACGAAGGCTAAAAAGGCTTACAGACGAAAGTATAGGAGACAGTGGGTAGACGTAGGGGACACGCAAGAGCGCTATCGCTAGCGACATAGGCCTATCCGTTTCTCACTGCGAGGAGTGACCGCATATCACTAAAGTATTCCTTCAAGAATTGCTACGAAACAGTCGTATCCAACAGGGATGACTGGATCCACCCCGAAGTTCCCTTCAGGCCTACTGATCAAGTCTGGTACATAGACGAATCGAAGTCTGACGAAGGTTCAAGGGCGGGTACCTACAGCGATAAACCCCGCGCAAATATTTGAATAGCCCTCGAAAAATCCGCCACCGTTTTCCAAGCAGACACCTTCGTCATCCTTGCTTTCGCCCAAGAAAATCTCCGACAAGGCTATTGCAATAAACACATCTTCATAACATGCTCTGACAACCAATCGGCTATAATGGCTCTTCGCTCTAGCAAAACATACTCCAAATTGGTACAAGAATGCAGGGTGGCCCTAGGCATACTCCGCTTGCAGAACTGAGTTAAGCTGCTGTGAGACCCCGCGCATTGTAAAATAGAGGGTAACGAGAAGGCAGACTCCATTGCCAGAGAAGGCTCCTAGAAGTCACTCGTGTTCCTGGAGCCAATTCTCGGAATTTCCTACTACAAATCCTTAATTGGAGATCGAGAACAGGTCTTGGCCCCAATTCAACAGCAATTGGAATTCACAACCAGACAAGTGAAGCTACTTATTTAGGGACCCCCAAACAGCTTCTTAGTCGTAGCAGGAAACAGGTTAGAATCGTGGTCGGCCTCTTAACCGGTTATGGCCCCTACAATAAATACTTCCACACTACGGGACTAGTAGATGACACCACATGCAGGTTCTGTAGGATGTAAGACGAATCCGCCTTCCACGTCCTAACTATCCGAGGCTTTTAGTGTATAGACACAAGTACTTAGAAGCCGGTTTGTTGGACCCTGATAATATAAGCAGCGAGCCCTTCAGCAAGTTGCTAGCAGTTGGATTGGCAACAGGTCTATGTGACGATCATTTCTAAACGTGGCGGTTACACAATGGGCCTTCATGACCTGAGTGTAACATCCACCCGCTCCGTCAAATTAATAAATGAATGATGATGAACAAGCTGTAAAGGTACCTCGCCTGAGGCGGCGACAGTGTTATGGACCAAACAATCGTCCTGTATGCCAGCAACAAACGGATATAATTGGCTCTTCGGCTAACACAAGAAGGAGAGAAGATTCGCGGAAAACGATTGCAGGAAGAGCATTTTGATTATCACAATGTACGGGGTAAGTTAAAATAGGTGATCTAAACTCTTTCAAGTCCTAACTAAACGAAAAACCTCGTGAGAAGGTCGAGGAGCGACAGCTTATGAGAGTCGAATCTACCCTGTTGTGCTTCCTTCTTATCTCAGTGTCAATGAATAATATCGAGGAATTCGTTGCTTTAAACACCAAAAACCATAAACGGAAGCACAATTTTTTTTGCTAGAACGGCACATCTTCACAGGAATATTGAAGGAGATAACAGGATTAGTATCGAGAACAGGTCTTCCTCCCAATTCAACAGCAATTGATATTCACAATCAGACAAGCGAAGCTACTTATTTAGGGACCTCCAAACACCTTCTTAGCCGTAACAGGAAGTACGTTAGAAGCGCGGTTGGCCTTTTAACCGGTTATGGCTCCTACAATGAACACCTCCACACTAACGGACTAGTAGGTGATCCCACATGTAGGTTCTGTAGGAGGTAAGACGATTCCGCCTTCCATGTCCTAACTGTTCGAGACTTTTAGTCCTTAGACGCAAGTACTTAGGAGCCGGTTTGCTGGGCCCTGGTAATACAAGGAGCGAGCCCATCAGTAAGTTGCTAGCAGTTGGATTGGCAACAGGTCTATGTGACAATCATTTCTAAATTTGGCGGTTACACAATGGGCCTTCATGACCCGAGTGTAACATCCACCCGCTCCGCCAAACTAATAAATGAATAATGGCGAACAAGCTGTAAAGGTACCTCGCCTGAGGCGGCGACAGTGTTATGGACCAAACAATCGTTCTGTATGCCCGCAACGAACGGAAATAATTGGCTGTTCGGCTAACACAAGAAGGAGAGAAGATTCGCGGAAAACGATTGCAAGAAGAGCATTTTGATTATCACAATGTACGGGGTAAGTTAAAATAGGTGATCTAAACTCTTTCAAGTCGCAACTAAACGAAAAACCTCGTGAGAAGGTCGAGGAGCGACAGCTTATGAAAGTCGAATCTAACCTGTTGTGCTTCCTTCTTACCTCAGTATCAATGAATAATATCGAGGAATCCGTTGCTTGAAACACCAAAAACCATAAACGGAAGCACACATTTTTTGCTAGAACGGCACATCTTCACAGGAATATTGAAGGAGATGACACGGTTAGTATCATTTGTAAAGAACAATAAGTGAAACCTCACGCTATTCTAAACTAAGTTACTGACTCTTATTTATATTTAATCCAATTTTAGTTTTATGGCGGGAAAACTATATGAAAACTAAATTACAGGAGCAATTTTATGAAACAAACCAGCCGGAACCGGTTTCCACAAACAGACTTGACGCAAATCCGAAGACAGTTCCGAGAATGGCATCGAAAGGTGTGTCCTGTTCGCCTGAAGAACTGCTCGCCGGCGCCCGCAAATGAAAACACACCAACCAACGGTAACTTTCAGGGTAATCGAAAACACGATGCGCCGTTTACGAATTATACTAGTAAAATAAATCTACCAAACATTCAAATTTTAACGCGCGAACATCAGACGAATGTCACAATAATACTGTGCAGATTGACATCAAATGTGGGAAATGCTAATTATGAAAATATCTGTCTGTAGGATGTATATACTAGGTACAAATGTTCAAAAGCAGACTGGTTTTATATATTACATGTATCTGAAAGTGATTATTGGTATAGAACCGAAACATAGATAGAGCAATAATGTTTATGATAAAAGTAACTTTGATACGACGCTCTTTTCCCCCGTTTCTATTAAATTTAATCACGTAATCGGCGAGCCACAACGATCGGTAAATAGCATTTGGAATGGTATGTCAGCGATGGCATTCGCCAAACGGATCGTAGTAGCAGCAATTGAATTACAGATCAGGCTGATATGTAATTTTAATTTTGTCTGGCTGTGTTTGTGTACCATTTGTGCCGGGAATATAACGCAAAGCGCGCCCAGAGAGACCATTCATGTCGGGAGTTTTAAAGTTTATACATGCAGTTTACTTTAAAAGTCATTTTAACAATTTAGTTGTGGCCGCGTTTGTGACTCCACTTCCTTATTGCCACAGTTTTAGTTTTAAAATGATATAAATAACGGGAAAAGGGCTCGAATTTTGCGAGCACATTTGCGCTGCCTCGCACGCCCTTGCGTAGTGAATTATTATCCCCGACTAACGAGGGGACGCGCAAATAATAAACTGCGAATTTGGCCTGCAAGAAAATCAGTTAAACTCTCGTAAAATCATTATGAACTCTTCCGGAGTTAATCACATCAGCTAATTGAACTTTTTCTGTATTTGAAATTTGTCGAAATATTTAAGACGAAGTTCTACAAGTAGCTCTAATTGCGTATGGATTGGGTAAAAGAAATCCTAAAGAATTTAATAAACTCTGTAAAAAAATCATATTAAAACTTTAATTTGAAATTATAATTACGAAGAATTGGAGGAACCGTGAAAAGTAAATTGTGGTCTAACAGATTTGGAGAAAAAAGTTTAAAATTGAATGACTTGAAATTTAAATGTTCAAAAAAGCAGAAAGCTTTTGTAATTAAAATATCTGGATACAGAATTTCAATAAGTATTTCTACTGCAAGAAATTCCCTTATGAATTACTTAAATAAAATCCATAAAAAATGTATTGTTCTGCTTTGCAATTTTAGCATTTCTGTCAATATCCATAAAGTAGCGCAATTGAAATACATCTCAACTGATATTTTGTAATTAAATTCTAACGCTGATAGAATTACAACAAGAATATATAATTACACTTAAGCTGAAAATTCTGTTTATGAAACTAAAACCATCATTTCATTGGCTACAACTCAATTATTCTATATTTTTTATACATGTTAAATATTGAAATATTTATATATATACCGTGAGTTCAAAAAGTAATTACATAAGGGTTGGCCATGGAAAATAAAAGTAATGTCAACAGCAAGCTTTAAAATTCATTACCTGTCATCACTGTTGCTGTTGTCATAAGTTTATAGGCTGTGCCGAAACGTCAATTGGTATATAAAGCTTGCATTAGATATTGTTTTATTATTCCATAGCCAACCGTTATGTAATTACTTTTTGAACTGACGGTATTTATAAGGACGCTTCAGTGAAATACCACTCTGCTTATTTTAAAATAACAAACGGAAATGTGTTGAAATGCTTTCTGTATTTGTTATCATAAGCTTCACACGATTTACAAACTATTGAATTTACAAATTAAAATGTTAGCTGCCTTGACCTTCACATCAATGATCCTGTATAGAATTGCCTCATTAGTAATGTAACATTTATTTTAATATATATAAATGTGTGAAGTATCTTGTTAGGCAGAGGTTTCTGCCGAGAGTGAATATTACTTAAATGTACGCTCAATAAATAAATATTTATTAAAATATACCTAGTTAATAACAACATTTGTTACGAATGCAGAGTTTAGGCGGGAGGGTGGCGAAGTTCACCATACCGTGGAAGTGTTTCTTGAAAAGTTAAGAGTAAACAGGGACAGTGTGGTGTAAAATGCCGAACAGGGCAGTCTACAAGACGTAATCTTGCATACCTTTAACGTAATTACTAATTAATAGCGTTTGCGAGTCTACTAACTGATTGCGATAGGATTATTCACTAAGCTGAGGCAAGGTGCGAATTTAGTGTTACCACTTATGTGCTTATATATAAAGATGGGTGGCAATGCCCGATGTAAGTAGTGGCATCGCTTTTGAGGTTATGATTTATAACCCATGAATGTGTTTACCCTAATGATTACGTATTGTCTACTGGTTATTATATGTGATTTACAAGCGCTGGGTCCCACTATTGTTGTTATACACGATTGGTGTGTAGTGTGTGGTGGTGGTAGAGAAGGTAATGTGTGTGGCATGGTTAATCATTATTTACCTAACAATCATTCGGGAAGAAGTTAGTTGGCAGAGGTGGCATCGAAAATGCGCATACGTCGGATTATTATTGTTATTATTATGAAAGCAATATCAATGCCAGGGTGACATCGACTAACGTTTACGCGGGAAAGTGGAATAATTATACTCTTTCATTCGTATGTGGAGCTCAGGGGGTACCCCCCCCCACCCCCCGCCGATAATCGTGTAAATAACAGAGAGACTGGCTGTCCAATTGCTCTAGAGGATTGGTGCACCAGAAGATAAGCATAATTATAGTAATTACTATACGATTACGAGTGGCTGCTGCCACAGCAGTCAGCTGGCAGACGAGCTTCCGTATCCTGTTCGAATCCCAATGCAGCGGTAGGGGGCTGGAAGAACCCCGGTGATTACAACTGCCCAATATTTGTTTACAGATCAGTAAGTTTGTGTTTTATTATCTGTTACATGTCACCTGCCTGTCGCCGCCAGTGAGTTCTGATCGCATCCGCTGTTTATTTATCCAGAAACTGCATAAATGAAACGCAGAAGCCCTGTAAACATATTTAAATTTAAAATTCAGTAGTTTTATACGCCTTACGGGAGTATTATATTGTATTGTATTTGAAAGAGCGGTGGGTAAGGTCGACCCTAACAATCCGGAAAACATTTTCCTGTCTCTTTACTGTAGCTTATAAGTTCAAATACATATAAGGTATCGAAATCGTATTAGTTGCAAATAGTTTAAATGTGAGACCCTACGGAAGTTATTTTTATCGAACTTATAGTATATGGATTTAAAATATTTCTTAAAGCAATGAGCTCTGGTGGAAGGTATTCGGACAGCCAGCAACAATACTCAAGTATAGATTGTGTTGGTTATGTTCGTAAAGTCTCCTTTAAAGGATATCCGGGCAAGCTTCCACTTTAACATAATTTTTATTCAAATGGAGTGGGTTGCAGTTCCTTGGTTCAGTGTCTACATTAAGCTACAAGTACCGGCTATCATTTTTTACTAGTAGTACCTATACACCACAGCTTAGAGAGATTACTAACGTGCTTGGTAGCATACGGCAGTTCGAAGAGAACATAACGATGACATCGAACAAAATAAGCTACAACACCCTGTACATAAAATATCGAAATTGATATCATTCAAATTTTAGAATTTCGTTAGATTGTACATATCGCGGTATACATATTTAAAGTTAAAATAATAGTTTCTTCTCTTTAAAATAATCATTCTATCTGCAGTTCCATGACTTTTGATTTGTCTAAAAGAACAAATTATTCAGTCTATACAGCTCTGTAAATATTTTCTAATTTTCTAATTTACATTAAGCAATCAGAATATGTGTAGATGTTGTAATAGTACGCTTAATCAATTTAAATTCGTAAAGAACGTCAGTGGCCGTCTTTAAACTGAATAACATTTATACAATTACACAACATGTAGTATCTATTCTAATATTGTTTGTCTACCTTAATTTGTGTTTTTAGTCTATAGTATCCTTTGCTAAAATAAGCGCCTGTATATTTTTGTTTAAGTGATTCATATCTTACAGACTTAGGGAACTTTTTTCCTGTGTTTGTATAGGGAATTGTAAGCTCCCTGTCTTTTCTATCTGTTTCTTGTTCATAATTCATGTCGTTATTTATGGTGAAAACGTTATCCTTAGAAGAAAACTTTATTTTAGCGAATCTTGGACAACGTTCATAAAAATGCTCATATACAAAATTCTTTGATTGGTATGTTGCTACGGCTGCTTAATATACGAGGAGAACTCATAAAGTTATTCCTTTAGCAATGAAATAACAGAGACCCAAAAATGTTAATAATTTTATTTTTCAAGATAACATCCATCTATATCAACACACTTACGCCATCTGTCCGGTAGTTGGGTTATACCTTCAGAAAAATATTCCTTTGACTGACTAGCGAAGTAGTCATTAACGGCTGTTTCAGTTCGTATTCCCTCTTCCCATGTTTTCCTGGGTCTTCCTCTTTTATTTTTTCCCGGTACTCGCGTTTCAAACACTATTATGTTATTCTGTTCCTTGGCATGAGGCACACATGTCCGAACCGCCTTAATTGTCCTTCCACTATTTTCTCGGTTACGGGCTCCAACTGTAGGTTTTGTCTGTATGTATCGTTCTTATCTTATCTCTTTTCGTTTTATTTTCTATCCGTCTTACAAACCGCATTTCCATTGCATTTAGTCTTGTTTTATGTTTTTCTGTTAAGGTCCTTGTTTCACTGCTACACATTATTGTTGGTCTTACTACTTTTTTAACTACTTCTGTTTTTGTTTTTCTAGGAACTTCTTTCTTTCCCAAACAGGTCGTTTTCATCATGTTGTATATTCTTCCTGTTTTTCCCATCCTGTTGTTGATTTCTTTGTCAATTTTACCATTGTTCTCAATTATGGATCCTAGATATTTAAAACTTTCTACTTGTTTTTACTTGTTTTCCTTGTAATTTTATGCTATGTGTTTTATTCTCCTTCGACACTACCATACTGTTTGTTTTCCCTATGTTTATTTTCATGTTTATTTTCTGTAATTCTATTTCTAGCACCTCCAGGTTATGTTGTAAGTTATTTTCAGAGTCGATCACCATAGCCATGTCATCTGCGTACATAAGTTCGTTTATTTCTGTTTGTTCCATTTGCCAGTATCGCAATTTTAACGCCTTCATCTTTTTCTTAGCATTTTTAATTGCTTCATCTAGCACTATTGAAAACAGAAGGGGGCTCAACACACATCCCTGCTTTACTCCTATCTCTGTTACAAACTCTCTTGACTCTTCATTATTGGTCCTTACTATATTTATGTTATTCCTATACATTGATTGTAATATTTCTATCGTTCTTTTATCTATCCTTCTTTTTTCTAGTATTGTCCATATTTGTTCTCTGGGTATCCTGTCAAAGGCCTTTTCAAGATCTATGAAGCACATATGTATATCTCTTTTTTTCTTAATAAGTTTTTCGCCGGCTTGTGTGATGGTAAATATTAAATCTTGGGTGCTTCTCCCCTTCCTAAAACCACGATGGGTCTCCTCTATTGTATCTTCTATCCTATTCCTTATTCTTTTCTCGATTGTTCTGGCAAATACTTTCGCGGGATGTTATCCTTCTGTAATTATCGCATACTCTTTTGCCTCCTTTCTTATGTATGTGGAGTATGATTCCCACATTCCATTCTCTTTGTATTACCGTGGTCTTCATTATTTCGTTTAGCAACTCTGTAAATTTGCTTATTCCTTCTTTTACCATATACTTTATCATCTCCGGTGTTATGTTGTCCCTTCCTGCTGTTTTTCATAGCTTTATCTTCTATATGGCCTCCCTAACTTCTTTCTCTTGGATTTCTTCAATTACTTCCCTTTCGTTTAACTCTTCTTGTTCTTCCGTTATGTTGTTTTCTGTTTTTGTTAGTTCTTCGAAGTGCTGTCTCCATCTTTCCATTATTTGATCTTCTTCTGTTATTATGTTTCCGTACTTTCCCTTTATGTTCATCATATTATATTCCTTTTTCTGCCTAAGTTGTTTTAAGGTTGCCTAAAATAGTTTTTGGTTGTCTCTAAAGTTTTCTTTCATTGGTTCCCCAAATTTTATTCATAACTTTTTTTTTGCATTCTTGATCGCCTTTTTCACCCTTGTTCTCGTTTCTTTGTATTTTTCGTAGTCTTTTGTATTTTTTGTACTTAAGTATCTTTCCCAAGCGTATTTTTTCTCTTTGATTTTTGATTTAACTTCTGAATTCCACCATTCTGTACTTTTCATGTTTTTATTCACTATTATCCTCTTCCCGCAGCTCTCCATGGCAGCATATAATATATTATTTTTATACTTTTCCCATTTTTCTTCTGCTGCTTTTGTATTTTCTGTTTCTCTACATTTTTTGTTTAGTATTTCAATATATCTACTTTTATATTCAGGTTCTTTTATTTTATAGTTTTTTATATTTATAATTTATATTTTCTTGGGTCTTCTTTCTTCTTTTTTCCTTCTTTAGGTCAATTTTTAGCATGTACTGATCATTTCCTGTCTCTGCTAGTCTTGTTACTTTGACATCTTGTACATTTTTTCATTTAGGTTTACTTATTAGGAAGTAGTCAATCATTGACTTCTCATTTCTGCTTTCTACAACTCTTGTAAATTTGTGTATATCTTTATGCTTGAATTTCGTGTTTGCTATCACCAGGTTGTTTCCTATACTTATTTCTATTATTCTGTCTCCATTTTGTTTTTCTACTCGCCCGTTTAAGTCTCCTATAACAAGTATATTTTCTCTTTTTCTTCCTTTTTTGCATCATCGTTTTCCCCGTATGCTATTATCACATTCAATGTTTCTTCTTCTAGTAGCTTCATTTTAATCTTTAATTGTCTTTCATTTGTATATTCTTCATTTATAATGTCTTTTAATATACTTGGCCTTATTATTAGTCCTACTCAGTTTTCTAAACGGATACAAATCAGATGGTGCTATATCTGGGCTGTAAGGTAAGGTAAGAAGGTAATCAATCTCCTGCATCCTACATTCTTCTAAAACTGGCACCACCTTTGGAGCCATGTGGACTGGTGCATAGTCTTGCAAAAGCGATATGCTTTTCTGACGCAAATGTTGGCGCTTTTCGCGAATAGCGTTTCTTAGATCTTTTAGAGTATTTGCATAAGCTTCCCCAAGAAGTGTAGTCCCTCTTGGTATATATTTGATCAAAAATATTTCCTCTATGTCCCAGAAAATTGTGGCCCTTAACTTCCAGCAGAAGCTTGATTCGTTATTTCTTCGGAAGTGGAGAACCCTCACAGACCCATTGCACCGATGCTTGTTTCCTCTCAGGAACCTAGTAATGAATCTAAGTTTCGTGACCAGGCACCAGTCGTGATGGAAACTCTGAATCCTTCTCTAAAGTGGACAAATGTTGGTCGCAAATTTCTTGGCGGTGTAATTTTTGTTCCGGAGACAGAAGCCTTAGAAAACACGGTGCTGACACCTTTGCTCAAGCTTAATTTATCGTGGGAAATGGTAATGACGCTTCCCTCAAAAATTCCTAATTCCTAAGATATAGTTGCAACTTTCAAACGTGAATTTTCCAGCACCATTGCCTCAACTGTCTGGCACATTTCTTGATTAGTCGCATTTGAAAGTATGTCCGATTTTTAGTCATTTTCAACAGATTACTGTCCCCAACGAAATTGTTTACACCCAAATTTAATAAGACTAATAAGTGTTTCTTCTCCGTAGATAGCGTCATCCTGTCATAGATGGTTTTTGGCCCGTTCCCTTCACTTGTCAAGAATTTTCTAAAATTTCGGTATTCAAGTTTTACAATATTCGGTTTTAATAAAACTGAACACAATATTATTTATACGGGTGTGCAGATCTGAACAAAATTGCATATAAAATTGTCAGAAACTTGCGGAAATATAACATTAATAGCATGGGCCGCTCAGTCGATGTTTTCATGGCTAGGTAGATAAGTATTTGAATTCCCCTCGTAGATAGGATATTTTATTGAAACAGGCAGAAAGTCCAAAGAAACCACGAAGAACGAAATAAAGTTGCTCTTCAGTTGTATAAAAAAAATCGTGCAGAAGGTCGTACTTCAACAGATTCAACTTTTAGATAATAAGTATGAAACAACATTTTCTACAGAAGTATTTCAGTTTTCAATATAAACCTGTTCAGCCTAAATAAGTGGATGCTGTTTTAAATAAACAGATATTAAAGCAGGGTCATATAAAATTTTTGCTAACAGAAGTTGTAAAATATGTAATACCCAAGTGATGTCTTCTTACGTACGTTAAACCTTCCTAATACCTCCACGGTAAGTCAAAACCATACCGAACAACCATTCATTGGAGTAATTTTTCATAATAATATCTGAACGTTTTAAACATCCCATAAAAACCACCTGCTTGTAAAAATGCTTTTCAGCTGAACGCGATAACAAATTGAAAATGTTTTTGCTCCAACTGCTTCGTAGCATTCCAGAGGTTCTGAAGTAATATTGCAGCCTTTTCTATAACTTTTTAATAATGCTTGATGTTGTTTCCATTTATTTATTCTAATTTATTATAAAGTTAAATTTCTGCAAACTTTTAACAATATTCTGAATTCTCATGTGGCGATGAAGTGAAAGTGACGTTGAAAAGCTTGAGAATCGATTTTGCAAGTAATTTAAAAACCGACTAGTTCCGTTGGAAAGGATTAGGACTGCCAACTGCCAACGTGCTTTAGTGTTGATTGTGTTGCCTATATTCCTAGAGGGTTTGCGGTCTAAGGCTTCAGCATGATTCAGCCGCGGACACAAGAGCACAGGTGTTCCGTGGTTCGATCCAGATTATAGTGCAGGTTCTTGCTATCCTGTGTCATGTTAAGTACACAGAGTAGGGTGTTAAGTGAGATACCAGCAGTGGATATGTCACTTTACGATGATGAATTTAAAACACTACCGTGATACTCCACTGCATTTTCTGCAAGTGATAAAAAATGTGAATGAAAGTATTTAAGAAAAAAAAACTGTGCAAAAGTTTGTGTAATTTAAATTTGAATAAACTGTTAACTAAGCGAAGAAACCCAAAATACTGATTACGCGACCGTATTCCTTGCCAGTCGCAAACTAATTGGTTTCTGCGCATCCAATTTACGTACAAAGGCTTTAATTCCAGCCAGAAGTTAAATAGAGCAAAATCTAGCGTTGGAAAAAGGTTTTAATTTAACAAAATGTTATCTAGGAAATCCGCCTTTACTTTCCGCATGCAGCGGACTTTTGCTCGACAGTCCTGCAATTCCAGGTTCGACTCGGGGCACTTGCAACTAAATCCCACTGAAAACGATTCAGATTTCAGAGTCGAGCTTGTTTACCCTTAGGCTTGGTATTAAAGCCGCTCTGCCACGGGTCAGGACCTGCTCTTTGTCTTCCTGCTCTGGCATCGATGGGGTTAGCAGGAAATCATTTACTTGTCACGACAACTTGGCAACAAGCGATAGCGGAAATAATACGGTCCGTGACATTTTTTCCTTGTTAAGGATAATTCGGAGCTTCTAAAGGTCGATGGTAACAAATTTAATCAGCGTAGTTAGAGATGAATGAAAAGCACGGACTTGGAACTATTCCAGTGCTTTGCATTCTGATGTAGTATACAGGGTGATATAGTTTTCCTATTTTAGGATTTATAAGAGTGAACGAATTTCTGAGAATCACTTTTTTCAAATATGCAAACATTAGTAAGTCATCGAGTATTTACAACTATGTAGAACTATTAAAAAAAGTAGTATAATCATGCGAAAGATGCGAAACTTCTTTTATAGACATATACTTGAAAAAAATGTTACATAGGGACTTTATTTATAAAAAAAAACTTGATAAACAAAGTTAACATTTTTACCAATACGGTTCAATATCGGCAACGGTATTTATGATGTTCTGTAAACTAAATATTATTTTCTTTCCATACGATTCTTGCACACATTTTCAATGGAAGTTGAAGAGGTTTGGAACTTAGTTTGTGCGCATTGTACTAAATATTTCAGGAGAATAATTATTAATTACACAAATATTGTAAAACTAAACTTAAAAGCTGACACACCCAAACATGGCGTCAGAGGACAGACAAATCGGAAGCAATGCGCTGACGGCAGCTGCTACCTTATGTCTGCAATACCTATTCTTACCATATAAGTTGTAGTTTGTGAAAATATGTTAAATGTACGTAATGTGCGTGGGCAAAGTAAAAACTATTTAAGAAACGGCGTAATTGTTCCGAACCCATGGAAAACCACTGAAAAGTCTCGCGATATCTGAAAGTCTGAAACTACAATGTCTGTAGAAATCTTACAGATATAAATATTCTCGTTTATTTCTGTGTATGAATATATCTTTAATGCAACTAAATAATTGTTGCTATATGTGACAGAGGCACCAAAAACTGAGGAAACCGACATACCCTTAATAAAATTAATCTCGCCTTAGATTTGTTGATACTGTCTACTCAAAACTATTAATCCGTACACCATACGCCTAGAAAAGAAGGTTCTGGACGTCAAAAATTACGAATAACTGCCAAGTGCTAAAGAAAACAATATTAACAGAAGAGCATAAGCAATCTGGTCATGACGACCATATACGTGGTATCGAGCAGAAAATTCAAGATACAATGAAAAACATGTGCTCCCACGCAACAGGGTTGGACGATTTTCCATAAATTTTTGGGAATGGATATGTGTACATGGTCCGGGTATAGTTTGGTGTATAGGTGGTTGTTTGAATGGGCAAGCTTATCTTGATGTTTTGGAAAACATGAAGCTTCCTTCAGTATAGCAAATGTGTCCAAACGCTAGCTTTATCTTCCAAGATAACTGCCCTGTTCATACGGCCAATGTGATAAGGCAGTGGTTTTTTAACAATAACAGCGAGGTAAACCCATAGAGAACGTATGGGGTTTGTTAGTAAAAATAATTTATAAACGCAAAACGAAAATGAGTTTTGGGCGGCTATTGAAGACAGCTGGGCAGAATTAAGTCAAGATGATTATTATTAACGAAATCTTATTTCGTCTGTGCCTGCAAGATTAAATCAAGTTATAGATATAGAAGCTGATGAAGCAATCGCAAAATATTAACTCTTACGCCTATTTCATGTATAAATTGTATTTTATAAATATTAAAATCTTGCTTATTATGTTTTCTTTTGCTAATAAGAAATTAATATTCAAATAGTAAGTATATTAAATAAAATAATGACAACCTCATTGTCGGTTCATAACCTATTTAACAATATAATGTTAGAGTTCATAGAATACGCATTTACGCAACTACAATTAGGGGTGTTCAAAGTTATCGATATATCGATAACTATTGATAAGTTATAGATATATCGAATAACGATAACAAATTTTTTAGTTATCGATATGTCGATAACTTATCGATAAGTTATCGATAACGTAACGGTAACTTATCGGTAATTTATCGATAAATTATCGACAATTTATCGATAACTTATCGGAATTTATAGTTAACTTATCGATAACTTATCGATAGCTTATCGGTAACTTATCGATAACTTACCAGTAACTTGTCGATAAGTAACAAAAAACAGAACAAAAAAAAGTTAAAAAAAACTATAATCAAAAAGTTTATGTTTTTAATAATAAATATTCGTTGTTTTCAAATATAAAATGTATCAAACTTACAAACTATGTAATGCTTGAAAAATAGTAATGTGCTTTTGTTTCTGATAATTTTTTTGTAAATTGACATTCAAAAACGGTTTCTTCTTAATAACTCTGTTTTGAACATTTTACTATCACTTACAGTTAGTAATCTTTTACAGACAGGCTTAAAAGTTTTCTTGTATTTTCTAAAATGATGTATTCTATTCTAATCTAATCTTATACATCATTCTAAATACCAGTCTTTAGGTTTCTTTCGTTAAAATATCTTAAATTATAAGAACCCTTAAACAAAGCCTTTGATAAGTACTAATTGCTATTTGTTGTTTGTTTAAACATTACATTTCTTTGAAAACGGCTTATATATTTGAGGTGTTAAGGCGATTAGTTATCGATACATTATTGATCTGTTATCGATAACTTATCCATAAGTTGTCGATATGTTACCGATATGTTATTGATAAGATATCGATAAATCATCCATAAGTTATCGATAAGTTATCTATAAGGTATCGATAAGTTATGGATGAGTTATCGATAAGTTATCGATAAGTTATGGATGAGTTATCGATAAGTTACCGATATATCGATAAGTTATCGATATATCGATAATTATCGATATTTTTTCGCAAACAGTTATCGATAACAAAACACAATTATTATCGAACACCCCTAACTACAATTAGGTAAAAACTCGGTTAAGGAGATAAATACAACTGCAGTAGTTACAGAGCAATAATACCGTTAAAGATCATATACAAAATACTGCCACTATAAGAAATAAACGGCTAACAACGTATGTAAAAGAAATACTGTCGGATTATCAAAATGGTTTCAGAAAAACTGAGCATCAGTAGACAATATACATATAATATGCCAAATAAGTGAAGCATTCCGACACTATGAAATTAACATTTACCTAATATTTATCGATTTCTGTCAACCTTTAACAGTGTTAATAGAGAGAGGTTACTATGTGAAATGGAAAAACTAAGAAATACAAAAAACTTATTAAATTGATAGAGGTAAGCGTAACAGGAACCAAAGCTAAAGAACGAACACTCATAGACAAATCATGATGTAGTATTAGCCATCCCGGATACACAAAAACTGAAGGACACCTTTAACAAATTAGTCAAAGAAACTGGAAATTTAGAGTTAAAATTGAAGAAAAAAAAAACTAGAACTATAGAAATACGAGAAAATAGAAGTGAAAAAGAAGGACGTCTAAAGATAGGTAAATATAACTTAGAAAACGTAAATGTTCTTCATCAAAAATTATCATTCGAAAATCTAAATACTAAAATAGTATACCATGCTTCCTGTGATCTCAGAGACAATTTAGAAGAAATATACATTTGACAACACAGCACAGAAACAGGTGTTATACTACTTATAATAATTGTTCGTATTTAAAACCGGCTGCTTGCAAACATAGTTCCAATCTTGTGTGTGTGTGTGTGTGTGTGTAATTTCTAATACCGCCGCGTTACTCTGTTTCTAACTCAGCGTTTGGTGGAGGCGTAGCATAAAGCCCAGAGCAAAAAAGGTTAAAGGATTAAGATCGGGTGATCTCGCAGGTCATAAAATGGGACCACCGCAACCAATTAATCTGTTTCGGAAGTGTTCCTTCAACCACTCTCTTACAGTATGGGCAAAATGAGCAGAAGCTCCATCATGCATGTATATCATATTAGGTCGTATGTTCAACGCAATCTCATCAATAACTTGTTCCAAAACATTGATGTATTCATCGGTATTCAGACTTTTTCTAGGTAAATTGGTCCAACAACCCTGTGGTTTACCCAGCCATACATTAACGGAAATCCTTTTTTCATATTCACGAAGCTCGTGTGGGTTTTTCTCAGCCCAATAATTAGTATTATGCATATTAAACAAGCCATCTGTAGTAAACATGCACTCATTGTTCCCAAGAATGTGAAGTTACCATTCGTTCCATTTAAAACCGTGTCGCAAAAATTCAATCGGGATATGCTGTCACTTTCATAGAGACATGATATGGATAACCAACACTTTCTGGTAGAACTAGGTATTGTTACTAGGAATATTTAATGTTGCAGCTAATGGCCGGGTACTCGCGAAGGGATCTTCGTGTGTTGTGCCTGAAATTTATTCTTCCAGTTGTATTGTGCGCCTTTACCTTCGTCGACCAACGCTCTCATTTCTTTTGACAATCGAACCAGTTTACCGAACACGTTGGTCCAGACTTCGAAATATGTTTCCTCTAGGATGCCTGGAAAACGTGCTCGGTATTCTTGTTCTGCCATGTTAGCATTTTCATTACAGAAAACTATACCTACCATGTACATATCGGCATACTAATTGAACGTAAAGTTAATTATAGGTGAATGAAAAAGATAACAAAAAAACACAGAAACTAATAGACACTACGGAAGTAATCAGATATAATACAAAATTAGATCAAGCAAATCAGATTAATTTGATTTTGTAGTGTCAAAATTTGGAAATACTATGGGAGACTACTTATTGTTTTACAATATTGTAAAATGTATTTTGTATAAAAATAAGTTAATAAATAAATGTTAAAACAAACTTTTGAGACAGGAAGACCACATCTATGGAATAATAATGTGCACAACTCTTCTTCTTTCTAAATTGCAAACAGATATCGATTAACAGATTAATGCATATTAAAACACCGGATGTCCAAACTTTGGGGTCCTCGTGCAGACGCAGGAAACATGGTACAACATCATAGAATTAGGATTTTCAAGTGAGCATTTTATGAAGAACATCTCTACGTGTAGGTATGTCGTTAATTTATATACACCCTTCATGCCCATTAAAGTTTTTATATATTTTAAGAATTAGAAATCTAGGATGAACAAAAATTTGAATCATACTATCGCAAAATTTACAAAATATATATACTTTGAAAATAATTTTAAAGGTACAAAAAAATGTGTAATGTGGTAAAGACTTGGAAGACCGACAAGACCATTTTTCAATATTGGCGAAGTGTGACTTTACGGCGTTCTCAGTATTTTCGAGATTTTAGATTTAATGATCGGTTACATACTGGTTTCTGTAGGGTAAAAATACAAGTTCCATCTACTTGTAAGCCGATGTTTATAAACACTACAAATCACTAAAAATCAGAGAAGTAATACGATCTTAACAGTAAACATATTTGTATGTTTTCATATAACATTTCTTAGTGTTTTAGTAGTGCCACTTTAAAAATAGAGAATACATTTGAGTTATAAATTTTTGTATTACTTAGGTTAGAATAAACAAAAAAATAATAACTTGGGGATTAATATTCATTTTTCAACTGCAAGTAAGATTCTTCAATTATTTTATTCAGGTATCACCAGGTGTTGATAGTAAAAGAGAGGGAAGGTGAGGTTTAGAGAGAAACATAAAAATCATGTATATGGCAATAGCAAAGGATTAAACACAGCATATGCTGAAAAGAGTCCATGGAGTTCATCTGTGAGACAATACATTAGATGAGACAGACATCGGAATAAAAGAAGTGACCAGAAAGTTTGTAAATTGTACTACACTGGTTTTAAAATAAATCAAAGAATTAAACCAAAAGGCAAATGTCCACGATACCAATAGAAAATTGCTAGAACTCCATAAAAAACAATTAAGGTAACTTGTTTTCTAAAATCGATAATCTGTTATTTGCGTATTTTCTAAGGGGATCATTAAAATGCATTTAACATGAAACTTAAAAGCATAATTAGGAGAAATACTTATTATATCAAATTGAAGATAAACCCCTCAGTGGCTGTCCAAAAAACATCAGTGAGAGACGACAGTGTATTGCGGAGGACGAGTCTGGCAGACAGAAGTCTTAAATTCGACAGAGTGGTGTAACTATATGCTGTAAAACGGAGACTTTTTAAATCTGGAGTTAGGGATTGCAAAGCCCGGAAGAAACCCCTCCTTCAGAAAAACCAAGGCTCCATTGTTTGAGATGGGCACATGATCATTGCCACTGGGCCCCAGAACAATGGCAGAAGTAATTGTTTGGCGTGAAATCTATCTTTAACATTAACAATTATGCTGGAAACGCATATGTCAAAAGATTTCCTGGAGGCGAATTTTCATGAAAGTGTGTTCTGCCAACAATTAAACATTCAACCTCTGTTATGATATGGGGCTGCATGTTTACTGAAGGTGTTGGTAGACTGCATGTTGTATGTACCAAATACATTGATGTCCTACAGGAGAAGATGCTGCGTAGTGGAAATGTGTTATTTCTTGACAAAACCTTTATCTTTCAAGATGATAATGCTCCTCGTCAGAGAGCAGAGGTTGTTCAATCTTGGACCTCGACCAATAAAGTTAAAAGAGTAGATTGGCAAGCACAATCCCCGGACCTAATAATATAGAAAACTTATGGCCGAGGATTTCTAATATTATTTAAAAAAAAAAAGAGGCCAGTACAAAAGTGGAACTAATCGAATCCCTAATCAATACCTGGTATCGCTTTTATTACGAAGAAAGAAATACATAAACTGGTGAATTCTATGCCAAAAAGGTGTGAATTAGTTATTAAAAACAAAAGATCACCTATTACGTACTAAACTAGTTGAAAATGTTTGAGTGTGTATTGTAATTTGTAATAAACGTGTGGGTGTAGTATGTACAAACAACCGCAATTTCACCAGAGACATGGGTTGATTACTTCAAGAAACTATATGAACCAACAGGAATCAACGTGGAAGAAGGGTCAAACGACGATAATAGTAGTAACTATGAAGAAGAGTTACCTTACGACGGAGAAAATATATATAAATTTTAATAAACGACGTAATAGCCGCCATAGCCAAACTAAAACATAGAAAATTTGCAGGAATAGATCAAATTACTTATGAAATGATCAAATATGGAGGCGAAGCTCTAACACAAGGAATAACTACCCTTTACCAAAAAATCATGTCGGGCATAATACCTAGCGTGCATAAGCTTAACCATTCCCATATTTAAAAAGGGAACTAAAAAGGATCCAAAGAATTACAGGGGAGTATGCCTCCTAAGTACGATCTTAAAAGTCATGACAAAAATTTTATCAGAAAAATTAATGCAACAAATTGAAATATGCGTAGAGCAACAAGGATTTCGTCCAAATAGATCCACGGTAGATGCAATATTTATACTGCGCCAGCTAATAGAAAAATCGATAAAATTTAACAAACCGCTGTTCCTTTGTTTTATAGATCAACCCAAGCTTTTTACAGGGTCCGACTTACTGATGTCATCGAAATCTTAGAAGAAAGTAATGTCGACAGGAAAATTATTAAAGTAATAAGGGAACTTAACACCAACAGTAAAACACGCATACGAACAAACAACATGCTGACAGAAGAAGTGTCTGTCTCCACAGGGATACGGCAAGGAGATAGTTTAAGCCCTACACTTTTTAATATAATTATGAATAAGATCATACGGAACGTAAACGATTTGAGAGGAGGGTACAAAATGGGGAACACTAGGGTTAAGATATTGTATTACGCCGATGATGCGGTGATAATGGCGGAAAATGAGGACGACTTACAACGCCTACTTTATAAATTTCAAACAACCGCACAACAGTTCAACGTGACGATATCAACTGAAAAAACACAGGCTATGGTCATTGCCAAGGACCCAATTCGATGTAAACTAGCCATTGATAATAAAACAGTCACACAAGTAATGCACTTCAAATATCTGGACGCAGAAATATCAAGCAGCAGGAATATCAAAAACGAAGTAAGAAATTAAGCAAATAAATCCGCAGTTATTAGTGGCTATCTCCGTGACATAATATGGCGCAACAAACATATAACTACGGAAAGCAAAGTGCGTATATATATATATATATATATATATATTGCTATGGTGATTATAGCTTTCGCAGTGATAATAATTTTCGCCCTACGTTTATTGTGATAATAATTGTAATAAGTCAAATAAGGGAATTTTCCCTGAATATACAAAATTA